>KQ962373.1:23194-40739 GCA_001563735.1 Leucoagaricus sp. SymC.cos | reverse complement strand
CTACACGATATCTATTTCCCTCGGGTCGTGGAGAATGCCAAAGTCACAATCGAGAGAATGAAAATTCTGTTCCGAATGATCGAGGCTAACGCCCTTCAACCGGATGAGAATGCTGATCCTGAAGCGGAATCGAATAAAGTGATCTGTGCATGTTGCGCGAAGAAGGTGACCCCACCATGCTGGGCCTGTGTGACATGCAGTATGTGGTATTTTATCTTCGTTTTCTCCTCACTATACTGAGAAAATTGCAGCCCGTGATACCTTCATCTGCAACGAATGCGATACCAAGAAGGTCCTTCCCCTCAAGGATGGATCCTCTCCTTCGCATAAACTTTCGCATCCCCTTGTTCGTATTCGCGATACATCATTATCAGGCCAGGCTGTATCAACAGAGGACCGCCTGAATGCTCTCGAGCAACGTCTTATTATGCTTGAACACAAAGTTGCAGAAGGATTTGCCGCCATTGACGCAAAATTCGAGAATCGCATCGCTCGACTTGAAACAAGAGTGGAGGAAAGACTGGCCAAATTGGAAACATACACAGAGGAGAGGTTTGACACCGTCGAGGCCGTTCTGAGACAGATCATGGCTCAGACGATGGCTCTCCCAGCGATATACGGTCAAGTCGTCCGGGATACCGTAAGGCATAGTATGCCGCCCCAGCTCTATCCGAGATAGGTTATGGATATTCGGCGCTCCGTTTTCCTCCGTTACTTTTTCCAGCATGTAGCATTCATTCGCAATCACCTCACTTTACTCTCCGCTTGTCTTATGTATGGATAAATTCTCTCTTCCCTCGTTGATCTTCAAGTTCCATCGACTCAACTCATGATGTACATTTGTCATTAGAAGGTGTACAGCTATGGTAGTTTTTTTATTGATGAAACGCCACAGGCGAACCTTCTGTGAATCACGTTCGCTGGGCATGACTCCCCTCCGATCAAACATGAGTCTGACTCGGAGAAAGCTTCAGCGGCTAGTTTCTAAGTATACCCGTTGCCATATTCGCGAATTTAGGTTTCATCGATCAAGTCATTTCACTATCTATGTTGATTTCTCCTCTAGAGGTCAAAACCTTGAACCTTGTGGGCGAGGGTAAGCCTGAAGGAGTCATTTCTCTTATCGTCGTTAGGCAGACACGAGGCCGGTAAGCAAGGGAAATTCTGAACATGTGTTGGCAGAATACCAAATTATAGTGGAGTCACTCGTACTCGAAGAGTGAGACTACAAGCGAATTCGAGTCAGCGCCTGATTCATGGGTACTTACTAGCGGAATTAGCGGTCACCTTGTGGGTTCGTTCTTCCCTGATTACCTTGGACAAGACTAACCCGGGTCGCCACTTACACGGGATGAATGGGGAGCCTGAACGGCGAGCTAGGCATGATGCATGATGCGCGAGCTTTATGGGCTTTGGCCTAAATATGGACATTACGCCTCACGTGTGCAATGTCTACGATCAAGACGACCAGACGAGAACCTTGGAAGAAGCCACGGATGATCTCACAAGCGTCTGGTTTCGTCCCCCTGCATTGTCATGTTGTCTTCGTCTGATTGCCAGATTGATTGTGTCGCCAACTACCGAATGGCCGGTGGGTATCTATCCACGGATTAGCCGCAATAAAGCGCACACTGCTTTCAATTTTCTTGGCTCAATAAGAACGTCGATGGCGGGAGCCTGTGCTGAGCAACGTTGAGCACTGGATTTACCGTACTCAACGTCGACAAATAGTGGGAGAGCTACTGGGTGATGGGATCAAGGAACGGCTTTAACTTCGCGTATATGTCACCTGTGCTTCCCAATACAAAAGTGGATTGCCGAACCATGCATCATGAGACAAAGAGGCGTAAGGGATTTTTGACGCCCGTCAGAGTACTTAGCTCGCCCTGGTCTCGCCACGAGTTGCTTCTCGTCTGATCTGCGCCTCTCCCCCTCTCTGTTTACTTGCGGCTTTCCATCTCTCCGTTGTAAAGTCTGATTCCCTCCTATTGGCGTCTGTCTTCTGTACCTCGACTCGACGCTGCTGGCAAAACAAGAATTAAGCGCATAGGGCTTTGATTTAATTACGATCTTTCCCTCTTCGTGGCTCCACGTTTCTTTCGACCCTCTTCATCGACAATCGTCATGCCTCAATATCAGTACGGCCCACCACCAGGTTGGGCGCAGCCACAAAATGCCCACCCGCCCACTTGGGCACAACAACCACAGAATTACTACAATTACCAACCATTCATCCCCCCTAGACCGGCAGGTTATCCCCATGGTGGACAGTATGGTTATCAGCAACCTGCACCGTGGGGTCAGCAACAACCATATGGGGGTGGTCTTGCAGTTTCGCAGCCTCCGGAACAAGAAGATCGTACGCACCTTTCACTGCGAAAACCATGAGTAAACTGACACGTTTTGATAGCGGCATCACATAGATCAAAGAAATGGCCTAAGCTTTCCGCAATTCTTGCTGCCGATACGTCACTCGCTCGGTTCAAGCTAACTGGTCAAAAACCGAGTCAAGAAATTATCGCCTCGACATTTTATCTATATCGAGACGTACCAGCAAACGCGACACCGACGACCTACATGCGTTTTTACAGTAAAGATTTTCCCTGGTCACTCGAGATCAATACTCCACAAAAGGATATCAGCTGCTCAGACATTTGGAATGCCATTTGGGCATTAATGCAACAACCGATTGAAGACTCTGAATGGGGGTTATTATGCACAAGTGGAGAAGCGGGGAAGAAACGTATAGAGGAGATTAAGAAGGCGAATAAGAAGAGGCTGGATTTGAATTCGTTCGCGGATAAGAGGATCTTGAGGTGTGATTATTTGGGAGAGAATGTATGGTTTGCAGGCTTGGAGAAGGATGATGATTACGCGAAGGCGAGGCCTTTGCCTGGCACGGACTTTGCAAAACACCCCGTATTGGAGGATACGTGGATGATGAAGGTAAAGAAGTGACCGTGAACTTGGCGGCGGTCGTGTCCATTGTAAGATGTGGTTTCTTTGGGATTTGGGACGCGCATTTGTATTTGTGCTTTAGAAGTATCTTCGTCTCATTGTATCTCCCAGTTCTGTTTGTAATCATTTTGACTTCTGCTCTGAATTCCTATGTAGTCATGAGCGATACAAGGTGACGAGATCTCCGAGTGGGTGGAGGCTGTTTTCGGGGTTCGAGTCGCGTGATCGGCATCAATTGATCAGAAATTTCGAAAAGCCTGGTTTTGTGCAGTGTGTGCATTGTACTCTCACAATCCAAGGCGTTTATTCGCCCTCTTGGCCCTTTATTTTCATTCTCTCCTCTCTGTGATACCCTTTTACCTCAAATCTGACAAAAGTATCAATTTGGATACAAAATGGTCTCCTTCCAGTGCGTAAACTCTTCTTCTCGTGTACTAGCGGTTGATTGATCTAATTGCTCACTTCGCGGCTTTAGGTGTCATAGTAAGGCTAGCCATAACGCCTTCTATTCTATTCTTCTTTCTGAAGCACTTTCGGTACATTTTTGAACAGACTGCGGAGACGTCGTGAAGAAACCAAAACTCGATCAACACCGTTCGAGATGCCACGGCGGCTTTGATTGCATAGACTGCTCGACGACATTCAATACCCCAGCGGAATACAAATCCCACACTTCGTGTATCAGCGAAGCGGAAAAGTATCAAAAGGGGCTTTATAAAGGCCCCAAAACCGTACGTTTGCCCTCTCGCTCTTCATCTCACAGTATGTTTACTTTTCTGACTTTCATTTCATTTAGGGTGCTGGCCAACAGAACAGCCGTAATAATGACGGCTATAATCAACTACAAAACGGAGGTCGGAATGGCTATCAGAATAGGCGAGGTGGGTATGGCGGTGGACGTGGTGGAAGACCACCATGGAACCAGCCAAGATCGCAAGCAACAGGTGCTAACGATACCCCTCTTGGAACGCCTACGCGGATGTCGCCTGTTACGAAACTTGTAGAGTCAGATGAGGAGATGAAAGATAAAGCTGAGCCTGTGGCTGCCCAGAAGGAAGGGGTGAAGGAGGAGGCGAAGGAGGAGGCGAAGGAGGAGGCGAAGGAGAAGGAGAAGAAAGAAAAGGGGAAGAAGGATAAGAAGAGGAAGGTGGAAGATGAGGTATGTGCGTTCGTGTTGTTGTTGAGCACCCGTTGAAAGTATGACGCTTTTCAAGGGTGCGCGTGAGGATGGTGAACCGCCGAAAAAGAAGGCGAAGAAAGAGGGAAAGACTGTTAAATCGGAGTCGATATCCGTCTCATCGCCAACGAAGGAGAGCAAGGACAAGGATAGGAAAAAGAAAAAGAAGAAAGAGAAGAAGGAAGCAAAAGAAGAAAAAGAGGTAGAGCAGCCGGAGGAGGAGGAGCAGACGAAAGCCGAGACGAAGGAGAAAAAGAAAAAGAAGGAAAGGAGAGGAAAGGAGAAGAAAGCGAACGAGGAAAAGCCTGCGGGGACGGACAGCGCCGTCGAGATAGCTGCACCGGAAACCGCACCAGTGAATGACGCGACGACAGAGAAATCTGAGAAGAAGGACAAGAAGAAAAAGAAGGAAAAGTCCAAGGAGATGATCGCGACGGCTCAGGATCAGGATCAAGAAATGGCGGAAGCTGTGAAGGTACCAGAACAAGAGAAGGATGAAGCGAAGAAGGAGACGAAGAAGGAGACGAAGAAGGAGAAAAAGGAAAAAAAGGAAAAGAAAGAGAAGAAAGACAAAAAGACGAAAAAGGCTGGTACTGAGGGCGAGAAGGTCACATTAGTAGACGAGTGTAGTGAGGCTGTTTAGATAAGACACGTGCCTCAGATTTGCCGTAATTGCATCGATTTCAGCCGCACGCCCATCTCCAACTTGAACTCTTTCCACCACCATGCTGACTATACAGGTATGTCGTCGTGCCCTCGACGTTCTGCTCGTTGCTCAACGACCCTGACGTAGTCACATCTCTTTGCTGTACGAGAAATATTGGCCCCTGTAAGCGCCACAGTCAACTGCACGGTTGAGATCATCAGGCTTTATAGATACTGTCATTAGGTGCTGAAGGAGAGCAAGTTCAAGGAGCATGGACGTATAACACCAGGTATGTACGCGTCATCAATCCTCTTCGTTCCTTGAACTAACGCTCAGACTTTACCCAGAGGAGTTTGTCCTTGCTGGCGACTTTCTAGTATATAAATTCCCTGTCTGGGCATGGTATGTCTCAATAATTCTCACACACGAGTGCCTATCCCAAGTAATTTATCCAGGGAAACAGGAGACAAGTCCAAGATCCGTGATTTCCTTCCTGCAGACAAGCAATATCTCGTCACACGCGGAGTACCGTGTTTACGACGCGCAACCTCACTTGCATACACCGACGCAGACGAGGATGCCGAGCGACTCCTCTCTTTCGCAGACGCCACAGGCACATCCACTTCAGCAGACGGTGATGAATGGGTCGAAACGCATGCGGGCCGAAGATCTACTCTCGACTCGCTGCAAAATCCAGGAGAAATAGCCGATATCCCTGATTTGGATGTTGCTCATGGTATGGGGGGCTTGAGCCTAGCTGATGGCGGCGGCGGTGCTGGGAAGGAGAGGGAAGTGAGTGAAATACCGGATTTGGATGATATACCGGACATGGAGGAGGATCTCGAAGATGAGGACGAGGCCACTGCTGCGCCGAAATCGAAACCTACCACCTCGGTCACTACAACTTCGACCGGTATGGGTAACGCCAGGTATTTGTGCTCCAGACACTGCCACAGCTCCAGACTAACGCTTAACTCTTTACAGCCAGATCGAACCGGCGAAGGACAACCTGCTTCAAGTACGCACTTACGACGTCATGATCAGTTACGACAAATATTATCAAACTCCTCGTGTCTGGCTAATCGGATACGACGAGAACCGCACGCCACTCACACCTCAGCAAATCTTTCAAGATATCTCGGCTGACCACGCTCATAAGACTGTGACAATCGAACAATTCATTCATTCCGCATCGTTACAAGCTGCATCCGTACATCCTTGCAAACACGCGAGTGTCATGAAGAAGGTTATTGAACGAATGAACTCTAGCGTCGTCGCAGAACAACTTGCCCAGCAAAGCGCCGCTGGAGGTAAATCAGGTACTTCGACAAAGGAAGGAAAGAAGAAATGGTTGTTCGGTGGTAGTAGTAAATCGAGTAGTTCACAGAAGAAGGATAAAGGTGCTTCAGCTGGTGGAGCAGCGGAAGAGGAACAAGTCGAGGGAATGCGTGTGGACTTTTATCTTGTCGTGTTCCTCAAGTTTATCGCTTCGATTGTACCTACAATTGAAGTTGATTCGACAACTTCATTCTGATGGTACTGTGTTGTATTACTTTTTCATGTTTTATCGCTGTACTCTCTCGTCTTATGGTATACCCGTGTATATAAACCACTGTCTTTGTTTAGCCCTCTGGCTTGCCTTGTGTGCTCTGTAACTGTGAGTTTGTCCTCAAACATGATTATAATAATGCGTGGCCAACGCCATGACAAACTGAGCTAGGTGCCATATATTGCGTTATTTAGAGCGGCGAGCCGCGATTATACATACTTACTTACAGAATATACGTGAACTATGCACTGCGATTTCCAAGCCCTAGAGGCTCATCTTCTTTTCGAAAGGTCAACCTCCTCATCTCCTTTCTCTTATTCTGATCCCAAAGGTACAACATCGTCATCACCGTGAACACGCCTTGCAAAGCCGAAAAAACCAGAGATACAGTCACCCCCTTAGTATACCGCGGAGGGGCAGATAATTTGCCAAAGAACCAGGTAGACAATATACTGCTGAATTGACCATCATGGATACCACAGCAATTCCTGTCGCTTTACGGAGATTGGGTGCAGTGTTACTGATTAATCATGCTTGACGTGTTGCCGAGTCGACCGCTGATCCACTGATCATTAGAGTCAAGCTGCCGTATAGGGCTGAAGGATTTTTTGAAGCTAGAAATTTCAGTTCAGTATGGTAGAATAGAACGAGACATGATGAACATACTTAGATGGATCACGAATCCGGTGATGCAACGAAATACGCCAAAGAGGGAGGGCCGGGTGATTCCCACGAGCCATCAATTGTAATTTTGATTTTGAACACTAGCTCTGGATTGATCTCATGGACTTCCTTTTCGCAAAAGCAGATGCGATAAAACCTCTTGCAAAGCGTCGTAAAACGACACACAACTCAGATAAGAAGGCTACCAAACCTTCAACAAAAAAGTCGAAAGACGGCGACGCAGATTACACAGCACAATCCGTGACAAAACACACATCCGTTCCTAAATCACTCCTCCCGACTTCTGCTGAGTCTCCCAACAACAATGACAAAATACCGAAATACTCACACCTAGCGAACAAGAAACTACGAGGAAAACTCCAACGGCAATCGGTATACAATGCACGAGCGAAAGCCCTCGTAGATAATTCAGCAGATATGTTGTTGGTGAAGGATACTGGCTAGATGGAGGCGGAGGGTGAAATGGGTAGAACGTGGAGAGTAGGACAAGAAGAGATTGTGAAGAATGCAGGACAAGAAGCTGCGAAAGGTCGGAAGGAGCTGAGGTTAGATGGAGGTCCCTATCGGACACGATATACCCGGAATGGCCGGTGCGTGCTCTCCTGTTCTTTTTTTCTCCTTCGGCAAAGATGACTTATGTCTGGTGTATTTCATATGCATTTAGCAATTGCGGGTCGTCATGGGCATGTTGCCGTGTTCGATTGGCAAACGGGAACGCTACATACAGAGTTGCAACTACAAGAGACATGTCGGGATATAACCTTCCTCCAGGATCACACATTCTTCGCCGTGGCGTAGAAGAAATACCTTTATATCTACGACCGAGATGGCATAGAACCGCACTGCCTAAAAGCCCACATTAAACTTACCCGTGTAGAGTTCCTCCCCTATCACTGGCTTCTTGCCTCCGTCGTACGTTCTCCGTCGCCTCTCTACCAACCTCTTGACAAATCTCGCATTTACAGGGAAACGTTGGGTACCTCAAATACCAAGACACATCAACAGGTTAACTCCTCGTCGAACACCGTACAAAACTCGGCTCATGTACGACCATGACCCAGAACCTTCACAACGCTGTCATCCACCTCGGTCACCAAAATGGTTGCGTCACGCTCTGGACGCCCAATCTACCTTATCCAGCCGTTCAACTGCTTGCCCACCTCGGCCCTGTATCTAGCGTCAGTGTTGATCCCAGTTCTGGAGAGCGGTATATAGCTACCGCTGGAAAAGATGGGACGGTAAAAGTTTGGGATTGTAGAAATTGGAAGGGGACTCTGAGAGAGTGGAGTGTGCGAGGTAGCGGATCGGAAACAGAGCTTGATTGGAGTCAGCGAGGGCTTTTGAGCGTTGCTAGTGGTGGAAGTGTGAATGTACGTAATTTCTACGATTTCCACTTTCATTCCATTCACTGCTCCGGTCTCACTTTTTTGTCTTTATAGGTATACTCACCGTCAACGATACACCAACAGTTCAACGGCCATGTCCAACCATCACTATACCTCACCCGCCCGATCTCCTCAAGACCACTCCCGATCTCCTCAAGACCACTGACCTCCCCCCGTTTCACACCATTCCAAGACGTCCTTACAATCGGCCACAATGCTGGTATATCTAGTATCCTCGTACCAGGATCTGGCGAACCCAACTTCGATTCATCTGAAGCTGATCCGTTTGAAAGCCGAAAAGCCAGAAGAGAAAGGGAAGTCAAGGGACTACTCGACAAGGTACCAATTACTTCTTCCTTCCACCACTCTCAATAACTCAACCTTGGCTCTTTTCCACTCAGATCCCACCGGACCTCATCACATTAGACCCAGAATTCGTTGGTACATTCGCAGAACCTTCAAAACTTGTCACGTCCGATGGCAAACCCGCAGCCGAGACTCCTTACGCACGTCTTCCTCGCTTTGGTCGACTACGTCTATCTGGCGAGGTCGATACATCTGAAGATCCAGACTCGGCTGATGAACTCGCTGGTGGGAAAGACGGTGAAGGGAGCGGAATAGATGAAGAAAAATTCTTCATCGACGGAGGATGCGAGAAGAGAAGGATAAAAAGCGAATGAGAGGGAAGATGAAGCGCTATTTGAGGAAACAGAGGAAGAATGTCATTGATCCTGCTACGGTATGCTTTCCCCTTCTTTCATGTCTATCTGCATGAAGCTGACTCCGACATCCTATTAAACCGCCACATCAGCAAGAGCCCGGAGTCTTTGTGACGTCCTTTCGAGTCCTTTCGACTCGTGACGTCACTTGGACGTTCGTCATGCCTTTTTCGGGACCTTTTGCCTTCGGTCGGACTTTGGGCATGCTCGCCTGCCTTTGAGGTGGACATTCGTCGCCTTAAATCTTTCTTGGACTTTGGAACGCAGGCCAGCTTGGGCTAGTCACACCCGCGCCTTTCCGTCACGAGCTCACAAGCTATTTTCGTTCATCGTTCGAGTCCGAACAGGCATGTAAGTATCTGATTCAATAAGTTGAATATACACTGGGCCGGTGAGTCAATAAGCCAGCCGCTCTAATGACAACTTATTAAAATGTTATTGAAGTTTCCAGCCTTATTGTGAGCATGTTGCATTTCTATCATAGTCATTACAATAAAGATTCAATAATACATGTGGAATATTGACTCGCCGGCCTAGTGTATGTGCACTGGCATATTTATTTACATAATAAGTATGAAAAGTGTTGAGAGTGGTATTGCTGCCGCAGAGCACTGAGCACTGATTGATCCTTGGAGTTGACTCTTCACTGTAATAGCCCATCAGATGCACACCTGAAAAAATTGCATTGATGTGTATCACACCAACACACTCATTCAGGTTGTTCATTTGTAGCTGAATAATTGGCAAAGATGAAGGAACCATTGTCATCCAATGAGGGGCCCATTTAGGCAGTCTCGAGCCCCTTTATGACACAGTATAGGAGACTGTTGGCATAGCTCAGCCTAGACTTGGTTTGCTGTTTCCTTTTGCTTTTTGATTGCTCTGCATGCTTTAGAGGGGCTATATGCACACTTTGGAAGGATTATATGCACTTGCAATGGACTATATGCACTCCAGTTGGACTGTATCCACTTTGTTCAGCTGATTCCTACTTTTTGATGAATGGTTTTTATACATTATATGTGCATTGACTGTAGATACTGTAGACTCATCACCCTCAATACCTTGCAGTAATTAAATGTCATGATATGAGTAAAATAGACTTAATTAACATATACTGTCATGAGAGTACCAATAGGGAAGGCATTCTATAGGGGACAAATGCCCACAAGCCTTGGTGACCATGACCTGAGAGCCCTCCTTTCTATGTGTCTTTGGAGTGGCCTTTGAGCCACATCAAATGCATTGACTTGGCCTTTTGACTGATACCTGACCATTTTCAGACATTGATGACATTATGGACATTCAGGCCTTTCAAGGTCAGATGATGACATCTAAAGTTATTTTGGTCTTTGAAAATCACAAAAGGATGTCATAAAGACTCTGTGTTATTGCTGATGCATCCATGTGAGGTTGGCAGACAGACTGTATCATCTGACCACATTTCAGGCAAAAATGTTATAGGAGCTCCCATTCTTTTTATTTTTTATTTTTTTTATGTCAAAATTCAGGCAAAAATGTTATAGGAGCTCCCATTCTTTTTATTTTTTATTTTTTTATGTCAAAATTTTATTAGATGGTGCACGATAGCAGTCTGTCTCTGGGTTAGTAGCCCAGGATACTGTGATGAGTACATCCAGAAATGACTACATAGCTACAATACAGATGAAGAGTAGAATATGTCCATCACAGCCAGAGTTCCACAAATGCCCCCCTCCTCAATAAGTGACAAGGACCTGGTTGATATTTTGGTTTCAGTGGCAACAGCCAAGCACATGCCTACCCTTGTGCTCAGCCTCCACTGTCTTCTGGGAAATCTCCTGGAACACCTCTCAAGTGTCTGAAGGAGCTGACTTCTCAGCCAGCCACTCCCAGTCAAAACAGTGATGCCAGAATGGGCATCATTTGTCAGAAACACTGTGATCACCTTTACAGTTCACACAGTGCTTGGCATGCAGGCATGGGGCTCCCATGGGGGTTGGGTCCTGGAGTGGCTTCACAGAGGGGTTATCCCTGCAGCAGGACATGTGATCACAATGACTGTTATCCATGCTAGGGATTGTTCCCTGAACATCCCTTTTGGGGAGGCTGTCTATACAGACTTGGGCCTATGCAAAGGTGGTGGTAGAGAAATGCTCAGAGGCTAGACCTTGCCCAAATGTAGAGTCCAAAGAGTAAAGGTATATAGCTGAACAATTCTAAACTAGTAGACAGGAAGTAACTAGTCGACTTATATACCTGATAGATAGTGTCGCAATGAAAGGAGTAATAAGGGTACCAAACCGGGTAAGTGATAAAAATAGAATACTGTCATATGAAATATTGTAACATTAGCCTGTCTGTATACTCGAAGTGTCTGAGAGTTAAAGTCCAACGATTAAAACAAAGAAAACGAAACACAGTCCTGCTGTACATAAGATAAGGACAAATATAAGGAGCCAAGATGAGAACATGGGAGAGGGCCTGTAAAGTGAGGCATCAAAGTAGGTGTCAACAGGGACTACCAGTGGGGACAGACGTATCGGATGCAGTTGATGGTCTAGTGTCCTGGGGCCTGAGTCTGGCAGGCACCACAAGTAGGGCAAGGGCAATCAAGGGGGTGATGTCCCCTGTAGCTGCAGCAAGATCAAAAATCTGGTTGGGACAGATCTCTGCTTCAGGGTGAACTCTGCTGAGGAGGGCATGTGCTAGGTGATGAGGTCGGAATTGGGTCTGAGGGTGGACGAGCTCCCATGCTACCATCTGGGATGTTCATTCATAGAATGGGAGGGCTTCTTCTCGAGTTACTGCTAGGTAGTCTTTTACCACTTTCCACTGATGATGTGCCAAGTAAACAGCTAGTCCAGTCAATGCTGCTGTTAAGGTTGTCAATCGCTTCATGGAGGCAATTTCTCTGTCAGTAGAGAGAACTGAGAGTATTGAAAAGGCTGAGATCAAGAGGTGTTGATAGTCCTCTATGGAAGTCTTGTCGTCGTCATTCATTATTGACCAGCCATTCAACGTCAGATTTGCTCCACTCCATGAATATGGGCCATTGGCCATTCGTGTCGTTAGGTACTCAATCATTTGCTAGCTGAACATTCCTTCCTGATATTCCTGTAGTGCTTGTTGATACATTTCCAGATTGGTAGAAGTTGATGCTAGGGTTTGCAGGGTGGGGATATGACAGGCCACTTTGATTAGGGCTGTCTGGTGGATTGAGGCTTGTTGACTTTCTGTCAATTCAGTTGGAGAAGTCGTTGTAGTCAATGTTCTTGGACTGGGTTGGGGGAGAGAAGCAGGGGTGTGCTTTGGAGAGGTTATTAAGAGAAGATATAGGAGGGACTTGGGTCAAGGGAGTGTTCATGGTGTTATTAATGACATAAATGGATTCAGATGAGTTAGTTGACATTTGTTTGCCTTTTTCTAGTTGACCTTTGAGTGGGTCAGGTAGGGATTAAATGGGATTTCGACTGGACAGCATGTGATGTGAGATATTCCTGGATTAGATCATCTGCAAATCGGGTTAGTTCCTCTTTGTGTATCTATTTGTTTTCCTGATGTCCGTATCCTTTCCATTTGATGAGGTATTGTAGGCCTTCACTGCAGAGGTGGTGATTTACTATTCCTTCTACTTTGTATTGTTCTTCCTCTTGGATCATCTCTGGGGGAGGGAGTAGGAGGTTTGGGCCATGGATATCATTTTCATGACAGGGGGTGAGGAGTGAGGCATGAAAGACTGGGTGGATCTTCCAAGTTGGCAGGAGGTTTAGCTTGTAGACCAATGGGGAAATTACCTGTTTGATTGTGAAGGGGCTTTGTCATTTTGGCTTTATTTTTGGTGAGGGGTAGGATAGGTGGAGATTGGTGGCTTTGAGCCATACTTTCTGATAAAGCTTGAATGGCTTGAATTTGGATGTAATTCGTTTCATCATTCGTTCGGCCAAGATTTTATGAGCAGCAACAGCTTTGTTTCTGGCATGGTCAAATAGTCAAAGTCTTTCTTTGGAAGAGTTGACAGATGGCATTTCAAGAATAGTCAGTATGCCAGGAGGGGATACTCTGAGAATAAGTTCGTGTGGAGTGTGTTGTCGGTCAGCGTGAGTTTTTGAATTGTGAATGAATTGTAGGATGGGGATGTGTTTTGACCAATTGTGAGGGTTTTGGGATGAGTATATGGAGAGATATGCCATGATTTCTTGATTGTAATGTTTTACCATACTATCAGTCTGGGGGTGATAGGCAGTTGAGAAGGCCTGAGTTATTCCCAGTTGGTTAAACAAGGCTTGGATGGATTTGGCAGAGAATCTGAGATCTCTGTCAGAGATTATCTTATTGAGTATGCCATAGTAGGGGAAGAAATGGATAAGGAAAAGTTGCACGATGTCATCTGCAGTCATGGTTTTTGTTGTCGGGATGAAAATAGCTCCCTTCAAAAGTCCATGGTCCACTATGGACAAAATTGTGTCATATTGGTGGCTGTCGTAAAAGCGTGAGGTTGGCAGGTTGGTGATAAGATCCATACCAATTTGGGCAAAGGGCCAGATAGATTTGGGGGGATCTATGGGTTGCAATGGGGGTTTCGTGGGATGACAGTTGATCTTCATCTGTTGGCAAAGGGTGCAGCCTTGCACATAGTTCTTGATGAAGGTATTCATGCCAGGCCAATAGACATGTTTCTTTGCTAAGCGGTAGGTTTCCTGTTGTTCAGGGTGGCCTGTGAGTGGGTGGTTGTAGTAATTTGATATTATCTCACATTGTAGGGATTGGTCCTGAGAGATTATAACACGATTTTCGAATAAAAGTAGGGGTCCATAATCAGTGGAGTAGATGGAGTAACGTTTGTCAATAGTTTCAGGCCTGTTTTGTAGGAGTGCTTCCAGCATTTGCATTGATAATGGATCATATTTAGTGGATTTTGTGATCTGCTGCTGAAGTGATGTATCAATTAGGTTAATAAATTTCCTATTTGGGATTACCATGATCTGATGGAGGAAAATGTCATCGGGGAGTACTGTAATAGCTTTATTATTGTCATCGTTTGCTGGGACACGGTCTGGTTGTCTAGATAGAGCATCAGCGGTGGCGAGTTTGGGTCCGGGGACATGCTATATTCGGTAGTTGAACTGAGATAGGGTTTCGTGCCATTGTCCTTGTCATCAGTTAAGGTCTTGGGGTTTCTTCCAGTATGTGAGGTTGTGATGGTCGGAACAGATAGTTGTCATATGTGGGAATCCTTCTAGGTAGTGTCTCCATTCTTCTAAGGTGCATATGATAGCGAGGAGTTCTCGGTTGTATATATCATAATTTTGTTTGGCTGGTGAGAAGGTTTTTGAAAAGAATGCAATGGGTTTTCTGTTCCTGTTGAGGTTGTCTTGGTAAAGGATTGCTCCTGAGGCATATTTGGAGGCATTGCATTCGATCTGGAATGGTTTAGTAGGGTCTGGTACCAGTAGGAGCATTGGTTGGGAGAACTCTCATTTAAGGAGTTCAAAGGCAGAGTCTGTGTCGTTGGTCCAATTGAATGGTGTTTTCTTGGATAGGAGTGCATTCAGGGGTCGCGTTAAGTCAGTGTAATGGTGGATGAACTTTCTGTAGTAGTTAGTGAACCCGATGAAGCTTCTGACGTCTCTGGTTGTGGTCAGGGTAGGCCATTGTTGTATTCCATTGAGTTTGACAGGGTCCATTTTGACTTTGTTGGGGGAGATGATGAATCCAAGGTATGAGATGTGTTGTTTTTCGAATTCGCATTTCTCTGGTTTCAGGTAGAGGTCGTTTTCAGTAAGGATTTGAAAAACCTGTTCTGTACATTTAGTTAATTCAGCAAGGGTAGATGCAAATATTAGGATATTGTCCATGTAGACGAGTATAAGATTGTCATGGATCATTGTGGTGAAAATGGTGTCCATCATGTTCTGAAAGGTGGTGGGGGAGTTGGTCATACCGAAGAACATAACTGTTGGTTCAAAAAGACCGAAGGGGGTTCAGAAGGCGGCTTTCCATTCATCTCCTTTTTGAATTCTGATGTTGTTGTATCCATGTTGAATGTCGAGTTTTGTAAAGTATTTGGCGTCTTTGAGTTGGTCCATGATGGTCGATATGTGAGGAATAGGGTAGGCATTTTTGACTGTATGATCGTTTAGGTATTGGTAGTCCTGACAGGGTTGTAATTTTCTGTCTTGAACTTCCATCAGCGTAATGGAGTTGGATGGGCTTGTCGAGGGGAATAGTGGGTAGTCAGTGTTTTTCAATGTAATTGAGGTTGATGAAATTTTCCTGTGCTCCTGAGTCAATCAAGGCAGTGACTGGGATCGATCTAAGAGAAGGGCATAGGATATTCAGCAGTAGATAGATAAATGAATTGGCAACAGGTCAGGGAATTGCTACAAGGTCCAAAGAATACAGGGCATTATTCTGTTGTACAGGGTGATTCATAACTAAAAATCTGAGAATTCTGCCTTGACTACATCCTGGTGCTCCTCTGCCACATTCTTGATGATGTTGGTGGCGGTGCAAGCCATGTCAATAGCATTGACTGCTTGGGTGACGGGGTGGTGGGGACAGAAGCATTGGCGAGGTGGGGGTCACAATGATGAAGTCAATGAGCGTTGAGCTTGTTGAGCAAGTCTGATGGGGCAGTGTCATGCCCGGTGGCCTTTCCTTCCACATTCGAAGTATTCTCCTTTGAGGAAATGTTGGCGTTTGGCAGGGGTGAAGATGGCATTGAGGGTGGCATCAGTGAGGGTATAGCTCTCCTGCATCCATTTGAGGACATGCTCTCTCTCATCTTCCAGTTCCTCTAATTCTTCCTCAGGAATGTCGTCGTCTTCATATTCGAATGTGTTGTCAAGGTACTGCTCATCAATGTTGAAATAGGTGTGGTCGACGTCCATGGCGTTTGGGTCATGGTAGGGTGTGGAGGCTTGGGGGCACTAGTAGTAGTTAGCATAGGCATTGGTGGAGTGAGGTGGCTGTTGACAAGGGGGATATTTGCGGTTGTGCTGAGTTGGGGAAGGTCAATAGCTGGAGAATGATAGAGTTTGCCCATAAAGAGCATTAGCTCATCAATAATTGTTGTCAAGGCACCAGGATTGGGTGTACCAATCTTCAATAGTGGTGGGGATGGTTAGTTGGATATTGATTTGTCGAGTGATTTTGGGATTAATGGCCTGTTGGTAGTAGTCAATCAGGACATCCTTGTTGGTGATTTTGGAGAGGCAGACGTAGTTCTTAAAGTCTGAAATGAAGTCTTCAAGGGGTAGTCCTTGTTGGCAGAGATGTTTGAGTTTGGTGAGGGTGAATGCCTGTTGGTTAGGCAGGGTAAATGCTGCTTGGAGGGTGGTGATGAAGTCAGAGTAGGTTCCTAAGACAATGGTGGCCTGTCCTCCTGGTTGGGCTGGGGGGGTAGTGTGAGAAGCAATGAACTGAGCTGCCCAGGCATTGGCAGGCCATCTTGCATGGTGGCAAGGATATACCATATTTTCATTTGGTTGCCGGAGTATGTAAGTTGTTTGGCGGCAAGGTAGATTTCACTGGAGAGAAGCCACTGTTTGAATTTGTCCTGGTTTCCATCAAAAGCCTTTGGACTCATAAAAGTGGGTTCAGGAGGATTGGCAGCAGCCATGGTGACAGGTGCGATGGGCAGTGGTATGGGTGGAACTGGGGGAGGTGGCGGTACTGGTGGGACTGGGGGAGGTAGTAGTGCTAGTGGTGGGATGGGAAGAAGTCCTGCCAGAGGTCCTTGTGGTGGAGGTTGGAGTAGTGGTGCTGGCAGTTGCGATGGCTGTGTTGTCCCTGGTGATCGAGGTGGAAGTGCTGAGGTGAGAGTCAACGGTATTAGTGAAAGGGATTGTACTAGTGGGGATGGCAGTGGTGGGGTTTGGGGAGTTATAATGGGGGAATGCTGTGGCAGTGGTGAGGAGTACTGCGGTAATGATCCCAATACAGACTATGACCAGGATGCAGATACAGAGGGAGGTGTGGCATGCCATAAGGGTTGAGCAGTTGGGGTTGTGGTTGAAATGGAGATGTTGAAAAACACTGTGGATAGGGCTGTCTGACCATGAGACAATGTAGGTGTGTCATGAATAGTGCCTTCTAAAGTTAGATGGGCTAATGACTGTGTAATTGCTGCACTTTGATTGTCATTTTCATTTTCTTCTTCCTCTTCTTCTTCCTCATCTTCTTCTTTTTCTTCCTCTTCTTCTTTTTCCTCTTCTTCTTCTTCTTCCTCTCCATTTTCTTCATCATCTGGTTCTTCTTCCTCGTCTTCTTTGTCTCCTGGATAGTCATCTGGTTCTTCAAAGGATCCAGGTAATGTGTGGTATTCAGATTGCTGCAGCGTATCCAAGGGGTTTCTGACAGTCGATGTTGTTTCTATTTCTGAATAGGGCAGTGGGGATCAGGGAGATGGCCATAAGGGTCTTGATTGCATTTTGGTCTCATATG
>KQ962371.1:28109-38664 GCA_001563735.1 Leucoagaricus sp. SymC.cos | reverse complement strand
AGCAAGGTATCCACATATGGAAAAAAGTTCGGAGTGCATTTCGGAGTGCGAAAATCCGCATCAAACACAGCCACAGAGACTGAACAGAAAAGCGATTTGTAATTCTGACTAAGGCTGACTAAGGCTGACTAATTTTCATCAATGCTGACCAATGCTGACTAAAATTTGTCAGCATCAAGCCAACAGGGCCCGTGGTAATCCTCGTCCCATAATTTTATAGATGATGATGATGATGATGATGATGATGATGATGATTATATAGATTATAGATTATCATGATAAAGTTTCAATAAGCCATGTGGGATATTGACTCGCCGGCCCAGTGTAGGAACACTAACAACACATTCGCACGATCCTCGCCAAAATCCTGCTTCACACGCTATTTGACTCACATCAAAACCAACAATGTAACGTCGTCGTCGCTTCCCTGGCGTTGCGCGTCCGAATAAACGGGTTCTGGAGGTTTATTTTCTCGATATGGATTAATTCGTTTGACTACCGTACTTCAAGAACGACTGAGTTTGAAGACTTCTGTTCTTAATTCTACAAGTAGAGCAAAGCTCATTGCCTACAACTCCTGACATCATATGAGCTCGGGGTGCGCGTCCCAGGACGGGAATGGTTGATGGATCGAACCGCATCACGATTGAAAGGGGTATTTCAAGGCTTCACGAAATCTAGGTACGATGATATATCCATATAAAACAAGGAAGATACAGCGACATCCACGATTTTGCCTACCACCGTGCGCATCAATTCCGGCGGTGGGGAGTAGAGAAGCCATACGAGAAGTGACGGAGACGGAAACCGAAAGAACAACGTAAACCGGTATAATTCGTGACGGATTTGAGTGATTAACGGAACATGTTGCGGAACCTAGTGAAGCGTTAATCGTACATTTTGCGTATTCCAATACGAATGAAGTTTTGCTTTGCGCATTGAGAAGAGTTTTGGTTTCTGGACGGACGGTGAGAAGGATTCGATGGCGGAGGGAGGCATCAATTCCACCAACATTTTAGGCGTTGTTTGGCACGCGAAAGGATGTGCGAGACTTCGAACGGAGAGAAAGGAGGGTGAGGGATTTAGATGATGCACCGACATCAACAATAAGCTGAGTTTTATTATGACGCCCATGATCCAGCCAGGGTCGTAACTAAGTACAGCTGTAGCAGCTTCGTCAAGAAGTTGACGTCAATACCAGTTTCGCATAAACCGTTCTCCTATGCCTCGTGTGAAGTTGAATTGTAACAAGGAGGAATGGTGATCACTGCGTCTCAAATTTTCTTGCCGAAGAAAGCTTCGGTGGCGAAGACGTGAGAACGAGGAAAGAATGCTGCGGGATGAGGTAACGATTAAGTACGACAGGGCTCAGGTCGGGATGTCGAGAGTACAGATGCGGAAGGCGAGTTGAGGGTTACGACACTTCAGGGTGAGGTAATAATGTGGGTTGGGGAACGGGGGTTTTATTGGCAGGTGTGTTGATTAGCTATGCATGCCACATCACGAGTGCGGAGAGGTTGACCATCGGTTGTGAGGACTGGTGGAGAGCACCGGTAGAGTAATTGAGCATAACGACGAATTAGAGTAGTTGGAGGGACAGACCTGTTGCAACAGAAGCGAGTCTCCATGCTCGGCATGTTCTTCATAAGCTGAAAAGTTGATAGACTCATGCACTGTTTCTGTATTACGACTATGTCTATATAGATCCGCGATTATGCATTTGGGATCATACACAACTGAGAGGCTCACCTTCTCTACGGCATCAGAAGACATCACATAGACAACTTGAGATTCATCGTCCTTACTCGACCATCTCTTAATTTCTTCATGGTCCAGAAGTCGACATGTGGCGGGAAATGTAGGTGCGTTCTTCAAGTTTGGTATAAATGGCCATCGACACGGACAAAGTGCATTACTTGGTGTCAGTATTCGTAGGAGAAACATGAGTCAACACCGCAGATTTTGAGATAAAATCGCAGTGAAGAGGTCATGGTGGAAGTACACCGTGCACATAGCACAGTGGAGGTCAATACTGAGGTCTGAGGCCTTGAAACCTTGACGCTTGGGGTCAGAGGCTTGCGGCGCCCGCCATTTCGATGTCACGTTCTATGTGACATACTGGGCTCTCTAGAGTCTAGACACTCGGTCCCTTTTCAAGGATTGCCGTTACACACCAACCGAATTCTCAGTCTCACCCGTTCCTCTTGCGTAACCAAACTCAATTAGCTTGGTTACGCAGGAGAAATAGATGCTCAGTCTCCTCGTATCTCACACGTATCCTCAACAACTTTGGATGACTATGGATGACTTATCGACAATTCTGAACTCAAAGAGCCATCGGATATACCGCTAACTGAGCGCCAACCATAGCCAAAAATCCTGGATGGCAACATAGGGCGGCCCATGTGGTTTACCATTATATTTAACAGGTTTTGGTCAATCTTCATCACGGGTTCTACATATCCCATCAACACAGTCAACACGATTCAAATTCAAGAGACCCTTAGTAGGGAGGATCCCGAACTTCCCATTCAATGGAAGGTGGCAAAAGTGGTAGCAGCTAACCAGATCTGTCCAGTATAAAACGACTGAAAGCAAATGGAAACTGTCTCCCTTCCCCATCATATTCGATGCTTCCTTCAGAACGACCAGCCTCCAGGAGTGTCGTACTAGCGTAAGTAAACTCCGAGTCCTTTCACCTTGCTTGCCTCGTGAGCTGACGTCCTGAATGGCCACAGGACCGGACCTCTTGTACGTTCTGTTGGTTCGCCATGCCTGGATCAGGACGCTCACAACCCCTCAGCTCGTTGGAATTACCCTCAACTGGTATCTGTATGGTCTGCTATCTGTTCAATATCGTCAGTGACCCAGCTTCTCTCATAGTTTGAACTTGCACTCATATCGCCAATCACAGTTCTGTACATACTCTATGCACGCAACGACAAGACCATTACCAAGCTCATCGGTGCGAATTTTTGACCTCTTTGAACGCCAAACGCTTGACGATCAGCACCTATCTCTCAGTGCACTCGATTTTCCTCCTTGACACGATCCAGACTATTCTCATGATGGACGATACTTTTTTCTGGTTCGCTTACAACTTCGGCGACACCGGAAAACTGAATGAGTTCCACATTGCTGCGATCGATATCCCTGTGTTCGACGCTATCATTGCGCTGATTGTGCAGAACGTTTATTGTTGGAGAATGTGGGTCTTAAGTCGGTGGAGGGTTATACCTATTTTGGCAGCGCTCGTGCGTATGTCTTGTCATACTGTACTTGCTGCTACTGATTGAGATTCTTGACGTGCTAGATTTGTCTCCTCGCTGGATTGTGCGGTATCACCATCGGTATTCGCGTGAGTCTGAGCCAAGATAGAGGATGATAGACTCAAGTTTTCTTGAAGGACACTCAACTTGGGAATATCTTCAACTTCGATGAACACTACCGCATCCCATTCATGGTGAGCTTCTGCTCCATGCAAACAACTGGTGTGCATTATCCTGACTCACAGTTTGTGCCGGAGCTTTGGCTTGTAGGCAGTGCCGTCGGGGACATCATTATTGCGATTTCAATGACCTTTATAGTATGCTCGTTACGTCTGCTTCCTATTACGAATCTAAAGGTTTGAGCAGCTATTAAAAGCAACCAAAGAGTCATCAGGAATAGACCGAACACTTGGCAAAAAAGTTAAACGTCTATTGACTCTGATCCTCGAGACGAACGCGGTCACCGGTGCGTCTCGCTTATCTTGCCTGGTCGACTGCCGTGAACGTTTTCATCCAGCGGCTGTGGCTCTAGAAATAGCCATCACATTCTTCATTAAGTCAGTAGCACCTCCCGTGAGTTCGTGTTCTCGTTATCGGTCAAACAGAGAATCTCACAGAAGTGCTAGACCACGAATATCTACTATCCTGGGTGGGTCCTTTTTCGACTTCTAAGTCTGATCGCCAGATTGAGAACTTACTTTCACCGCCTAGTGGATACGTTCTAGGAAAACTGTGAGTCACTATTACTCAACTGTCTTGGCCCGGTACTCAGGTAACCACGACATTCCGACTTACAGTTACAGCAACTGCTTCATGATTCTCCTCAACCAACGGCGTCATCATGACACTACTCTTAACCAAGAAAGCAATGTTGAATCCGGCATGCCTGCATTCAATATTGAACTTGGTTCCGTATCAGTATCGAACTCGTCTGGTTCGCGTGCGATAAGTTCGACACAGTACTCGCATACTAGGCCCTTCCCAAAGTCGCTTAAGCCTTCGAATTTGGGGGATGTAGGGGCGCTTGGGGATAGTATTGTGTCTTTGCCTGAGATCGAGTTCGCAGATCCCCCCTACACAAATAAAGAGGTAGCGAACGTGAAAGCAGAGTTAAATCCTCAGTCTTTATGAAATAAATTTATCAAATTCATTCTATTTTACAGTCATCCAACATGTGTTGGCTCCCTCAAATTCTATAATTATTGAATATCAATCGAGGTTTGCTCGTCCTCGGCCCGTCTTTGCATACAGCATGATGCCACGAGAATCTTATTAGAGCGTTTGTGTGACCTACACTGCTTCCAGAAGATGGTGGGGTACGACCATGAGTAGGAAGTTGCGCCTACGGCAACCCGGCCATCTGTCTTATTTAGTGGTCGTACCACATGGCACTATAGGACCCTGGATAGCGCCTATAGGGGCTGTGTCCAGGTTCGGACATCTAGAGGCCCAAAATTCCAAGAAGGCTGTGTCAAAGTTCGGACAAGCGCCCGTCGCGGCAGGCGGAAGCTGGAGCCGAGTTCGGACACCCAGGGGGGGTTTCCTGCGCCAAGGTGAGCGCCAGTCGGAAGCTGGGACAAGCAGTGCTGGGACGGTGGAGATCACATGGGGTGTACCACAAACTAGTCATTATATTTTCTGTGATATTGTTCTCGTATTTTGGCAGCTTTTTACATTTGGAGCTGCCAGACACCGTGATTATGATAAGCCTGAGAATGAAGAGGATGAGATGAATATTGTCATATCTCGTGAAGATACTGAGCAGCTCAGACTTGAAGGCGGGCATATCACAATTTTCGGCGGTGATGCGAGTTTTTCTCCAAAGGAAGAAATAAGTGTACAGGATCTTTGTAGACTAGTGCTGTATCAACGTGAAAACGTGAAAACCCGCAAATATAATTTTTAGCGGGGTTTTCTACATTTTTTGGAGGCAGTTTCCTGGTTCGGACATCTCGACGGCCCTTGGCAGAGGCCAGACGCTGGTTCGGACACCCCCTGGCGGGTTTTTGGTTCAGAAATCCGGACCCCAAATTACTGATTTTGGACACAGCCTCTATATGCACTATTCAGGGTCCTGGCACCATGCGGCATATTCTCAGTGAAGCAAGGCAAAAAGGGCTGTGCAATTACGTCACTGTGAACTCTGGACGATGCCTGTGATTCAGGAAAGCTGTGTTCACTATGTTGAGCGACTTCGCTTGTAATACGGATAAAAGACAAGGGCTGAAGCTGCTTTACATTACATTCAAAACCCCAAGCGACTCTCTGCCTTGAGTTCGAAATCCCGCCCTTGTCAAATCCCTGCAGGGGATTGGCAAGGGCCAGGGACAACTACTGGTCTCTCCCCTTCCCCCCTCCTCGCCCCTCGCCCTCTTTCTCCCTCCCACTTCCTCCCCCCTAACACGCCCTACAACGGGCTCACGAGGAGGAGAATGCATTCTCACACGAAGGCTGCCACAGCACTGAAACAGCCAACATGTGGGACTCATACCCGCTACATCAACTAGTCAACCAAGTAGGTGTCATTCGAGACGACTGGCCCTCATTTTAACCCAGATTCTTAGCAATTATGGTACTAGCAGCAGCAATGGGGATATCGCCCTGTGCTTTTCGTTCTAGTAGACTCAGACAGCCGGCCCAATACTTGCTCACGAGGAGGAGAATGCATTCTCACACGAAGGCTGTCACAGCACTGAAACAGCCAATATGTGGGACTCATACCCGCTACACCAACTAGTCAACCAAGTAGGTGTCATTTAAGACGACTGGCCCTCGTTTTAACCCATATTCTTAGCAATTATGGTACTAGCAGCAGCAATAGGGATATCGCCCTGTGCTTTTCGTTCTAGTAGACTCGGACAGCCGGCCCAATACCGCCAACATTATCATCCAGCTGTTGAGGCGACCATCTATCATGGGGTTCTTGCTCAATCATTATCCTACGGAATTAAAGACCGACGGCCTTAGTAAGTGCGGCAATCCCTAATGCATCTGGATTGAAGCTCATATATCATACATAGTGCTCATCAAAATCTAGAAAAGGACCTTTGCCAAACGTGTGCCTGCCTTGGAAAAGCGCTTCAAGGCAGGCACACGTTTAGCAAATAGATTATTCTGATTGGACAATCACAACAATGTCCGGAGCACGTGCATTAGCCCGTTACCACGAAACAACTTCTCGACACCCAAATTTACCACCAAATGGGCCTCCGATATGGGCCTATCCCCCAACCACCTTAACATTGAGTCCCCTTGAGCCCCACACTCACCATCACTCTCTGACATGGGCTTATCCCCCAACCGCCTTAACATCAAATCTCCTCGAGCACCACACTCACCATCATTCTCCGACTCCGTCATATTCTCCAACAAAATCGACTACACAGAGAAGTTCAATACCAATGACAAACCAATTTTTTCGGTGGATACGAAAATTCTTTCGGAAGACGAACAAATCCTCGACATCCCAGAGTACCACTGGAACGAATTGTGTCCGCTTCCCCAACCGCCTTAACATCAAATCTCCTCGAGCACCACACTCACCATCATTCTCCGACTCCGTCATATTCTCCAACAAAATCGACTACACAGAGAACTTCAAGACCAATGACAAACCAATTTTTTCTGTGGATACGAAAATTATTTCGGAAGACGAACAAATCCTCGACATCCCAGAGTACCCTGGAACAAATTGTGTCCGCCGTTCGTCATGTTCATGTAAAAGCTAACATTAGATGCGTCTATTGCTTTTGGTTCTTTTGCCTTTTTTCCTTTCGCCATCTCTGTTCCGTGTGCTTGTGTGTACTATATCTCCTCTGGACTTCGCCGTTTCTGTTCTCTGCATTGTTATACGATCTCTATCAAGCAAATGATACCCCTCTATGCAATTTCTCCCCAATCCATCCTAACAGAAAACCGGGTTTGAGATTCGAGGCCTGAAGCTCCCTTTGACAAGCCGGAAATTTGGAATACATGATCATATGAATGTATCGTACACGTAGTGTACCAAGAGATTCATCTAGTGAAATAGCTCTCAACGTCATTGTGACCAATAAGAAATGACGTCCCTCGTCACACATCCGCACACACGCACACGAACCAAAAAAAATCGAAAAAAAAACAGAAGATTCAATGAATCAAAGATCTCAGTAAATCAAAGCCCAGGAACGACCAACGATCCACTTGCACCGTCCTTCCCACCAACCTCTTTCGCAGTCACATTCAAACTAGCATCAACACCCACAACAAAAACGACATCTAACGTCGTAGTCGTCCGTCCTGCCATCTCCGTTTTACCTTTCGCTGTTACGCCCAGTTTCGCGTTTAGTTTAACGAGGCCCAGCAGATTGGATTTAGTCGTTTGTTTTGATTTCACTTCAACCTCTTCTTCTTCCTCTTCTTCATCCTCTGCGGGAACGTCCTCTTCCGCGTCCGAGTAAACGGGTTTAGGGGGTTTGACTTTGTCTATACGGATTGATTCGGTTGATTCCCATACTTCGAGGATGATATCGTTTGAAGAAGGGAGCTCGACGTCGAATCGGACACCACGGCGAGCGGGTAATGGTGTTTCTTTTTGAACGATAGGAACCCATGTTCCGCCCAACTCGTCATTGCCAGCACTAGGTAATAACACTCCAAGCGTCTTCGTCATAGCTTGAACTTGAATTTCGCTTTGTTTGGTGTTGAAAGCGGAACGAAGTTCATCGTCGGTGATTTCTGATATAAGATGAGCTTGAAGTGCACATCCACGTGCAAGGATGATTGTTGGGTCGCCAATACCGCCTCCGACGACTGTTCCGCGGGTGAAAGGCGTTTCGACGTCTTCACGGAATCCACCTGATACGATTATATGTTCGTCTAAACCGGGGAGAGAAGTGGATCCACCAATGTAAACGATTTCGTCCACATCGTGTGCATCGATTCCGGCGGAGGAGAGGAGTGAAGTGATGGAAGAGGTGATGGAAACATAAACCGAGCGAGCGACTAGATCGAATCGCAAACGATTGATTGATCCGGTATAATCCATACCGTCTTTGAGTGATTCGACGGAACATGTTGCTGCACCTGGTGATGCACTAATGGTCCGTTTGGTATGTTCCAACGCGAGTCTGAGTTTTGCTTCGGCGCGTTTATCTTGAGTTTCGGTTGCTGGGCAGACGGTAAGAGGGATTTTGGTTTTCTTTGTGAATTCGGCGGAGAAGTGTTTGACGAGGGATGTGTCAATTTGGTCACCGCCGACGTTGGGTGTGGATTGGGATGCGAGAGTGTATGCGAGGCCTGAACGGAGAGAGAGGAGGGTGATGGTTGTAGATGATGCACCGACATCGACGATAAGTTGAGTTCGGTCTTGTGAAAGATTGCTATCCCATGAATCGGCTGTAGTTGTGGCTACAGCCGCACCAGCTTCATCGAGGAGTTGTAAGACGTTAACTCCAGTTTCGGATAAAGCTTTTTCTAAGGCCTCGCGTTGGGTCGGGCTGAACCAAGAAGGAACGGTGATCACTGCATCTCGAACTCTTTTACCGAGGAAGGCTTCGGCGGAGGAGACGAGAGAACGGAGGAAGATGGTCGTTACTTCAGAGGGAGTGAGGTAACGATCGACTGGGATAGGTTCAGATCGGGGTGTTGGGAGTGCAGATACAGAGGGAGTGTTGATGTTGGATGTTACAGCACTACGAGGGAGAGGTGTAGGTGCGGGTTGGAGAACGGTGACTTTGTAGGCGGGTATATCTGGTAGCTCTGGGTGTTGGATGACAGGTGCAGAGAGGTTGACTATGGATTGAGGGACCTCTGAGAATCTATGACAGAGGCGAAGGATGTAAGAGATGATGGATTTGTCGGCAGGGTGAGTAGACGCACTTTTGACCGAGGAGGTTACGGAAGCCGGTGATAGTATTCTGAGCATTCTTGACCAGCTGGTGTTTCGCCTGGTTGCCTATGTACTGCGATTATCTCTAGATCAGCGAATACCATTCGGAGGTTCCGAGTTCGACGAGAGCTCACCATCTCTTCGCCATGGAACGAGATAGCACAAGCAATCTGACGCTCACCATCCTCATTCGCAATACACTCTGCGAGTCCGCCCTACATTTCCTCGTGATCAACACGTCGGAACGACGGTGAGATTGAGAATTTAAGCGCGCACCTTGGTAAAAACTGCTATCGACGCGTAAGAGTTGCCAAAGTTGATACCAACAACGGGTGGGAGAGATGTCAGCTCAACACTCGGCTCTGCGACGCCATTTGGAATCTGCGGTGTAGAGGTCATTGTGTGTTCAAAGACGCAGAACACAGTGAGTTTTGAAAATCGCTTGGTGAATCTGCGGTGTAGAGGTCATTGTGTGTTCAAAGACGCAGAACACAGTGTTTTGAAAAACGCTTGTAAACTTTTTTCTCAAAATTAATCCCAATCTCGGTACGCAATCCATCATTCCACGTGATGTGTTGTTAATTATGTAATTAACTGATAAGTAATTGATTCGATGCTGTCATCGCCTGGTCCATTACGCGCCTGCTGTGTTCTTCACTACAGCTTGACCATGGCCTGCGCACATCTCGACCAGCTAAGGAATATCAAACCACCTTCGGTGCAGCTAGTGCACAGGGAAGAGTGTACATTGTGTTTCGATGGCCAGGTACGTTCATCAATGGTCGGTTTAGAGGCAATTGTTCCCCTGACGCGTTGAACCCCAAGGATTCTCCGACTGGTGTCGACGTTTGCTTGATCTGCTTCAATGGAGGATGTCTGGATCCCAAGGGGAAACATAGCATACTTCATTTTCTAAAATTCCATCATCCGTTCACGTTGAACGTCAAAAGGAAGCTCAAGTCCAATGCACAGCGTGTGCGCAGCTTTCTTTTTCATGCTCGCGCATGAATATGATCTGATTCGTTTTGTAGGTTGAGGACGAAGAGCCACCGGCTAAAATGAAAAAACTTGCCATTGTAGAAGAACGCGAAGAGGACAAGTACGAGCACGTCTTGACTATTAGATGTTGGCTATGTGAACCGGCAGGAGGAAAGGTCGTTCCGGATGCTCTGCAGGATCCTCAGGTGCGTATATACTTGATAAAGTCTCTACCTACTAACCTTGCACGCAGATTAAAACAATCTCAGACGGTGTCATGTCTTCCCTATCATCTGCGCGTCAATCCGAAGTTAAGGCGTGGGAGGAAGAAATCATACCTTGCGAACATACGCTCATGCTTCAACAAGAAACGGCAGGCCCAATTCCAGAATCTGGTGTGCTACCATGCGTTGAATTTCAATTCCAAATTTGTTCACCG
>KQ962371.1:8614-28061 GCA_001563735.1 Leucoagaricus sp. SymC.cos | reverse complement strand
GTGTAGGTCTTGCGCACTGCCGATTATGCGATCTCAAGGAAAATCTATGGTTATGTTTGACCTGTGGTTCCCTTGGTTGCGGCCGTCAGCTACATGGCGGTTTAGGCGGTAATGGTCATGGTTTGCAACACTTCAACGAGTCTAGACATCCAGTAAGCGTAAAGCTCGGGACGATCACACCTGAAGGGAGTGCAGGTACGCCATATTGATCCTCATATCCCGTTCAACAAGCGACTTATATTGACTTTCGTCAGATATCTACTGTTATGTCTGTGATGACGCAAAACAAGATCCAGAAATTGCAGCTCACCTCGCCTCGTTCGGAATCAACGTTCAAACACTCAGCAAAACCGAAAAAACCATGACTGAACTCGTACGTTCTTTCTCCTACCTCACCATCCCATTAGCTCACCAATCTTTTATAGCAACTTGAACACAACCTCACATACGACTTCTCCTTAACCACAGAGGACGGTACCGCCCTCGAACCCCTCTTCGGTCCAGGCCTAACAGGTCTCCAAAATCTCGGCAACTCATGTTACATGGCTTCCGTCCTCCAAACACTCTTCTCTCTCGAACCTTTCAAAGAACGTTACAACACCTCTGACGCGACCGTTCATCAACTTACATGTGATAAACTACCAGCCGATTGTTTGGAATGTCAGATGTATAAAATCGCGGATGGATTGTTGAGTGGGAAGTACTCCGTTCCCAGTACCCGTAGCGGTACTTCTAGCGGAAGTGTCGGTGGGGCGAGTGGTGGTGGGCTGATGCATACGTCGCCGGTGCCTGTATTCCAAGATGGAATTAGGCCCGTGACGTTTAAGAGTGTTATTGGGAGGGGACATGCAGAGTTTTCGACGATGAGGCAACAAGATGCGGAAGAGTTTTTCACGCATTTGATGCAGACCCTTAGAAGGGATATACATAAATTTAAATCTCAAGGTGCTGGTACGTACTTGCCTCGCCAACATCACTGCTTCCCTTCTCACCTCCACTTGTCAGATGTTGATGACCCAACGGCGATCTTCTCATTCGCCTGGGAACAACGTCTTCAATGCACGGATTGTAAGAAAGTTAGATACGTGACAGAAGACGCTGACGTTGTAAGCGTCTCTGTTCCTGCGACTGAGAAGGGAAAGACAGAGGATGGGAAAGTGATTTATGATGATGTGGAGTTGACGAAATGTTTGGATGCATTGCTTGGTGTTGAGGCTTTGGAGTATGCATGTCCGGGCTGTAAGAAGACGGTTCATGCTCTCAAGTACGCCTTTTCGCCTTTAACCGCTTCGATGTGATTTTGCTGATGCGACGTGTGTTTGGTTTATAGGCAAACAAAATTCTCCACGTTTCCTGAAACGCTCGTCGTCCACGCGAAAAAATTCCAGCTCGTCAACTGGGTACCCGCTAAACTCGATATACCGCTTATCCTTCCACCAGGCGACATCCTCGAGTACACAGAAATGCACCTAGGAAAAGGATTACAACCCGGAGAAGAAGAATTGGGCGAAGCTCGTGAGTAATACCCAACCTCCCTTTTCATCCATGCGCATTGATTCCCATTCAATACGCTTTCTGTTCCATGATCTTCAGCTCCGCCAGAACCGCAGTTTGACAGCATAGCACTTGAACAATTGTTGCTCATGGGATTCTCGGAGAATAGATGTAAGAGAGCGTTATTAGCGACGAATAATTCGGGTCTGGATATGGCTTTGGCTTGGATTTTTGAACATACGGAGGATCCAGGTGCGCGTCCTACGCTCGCTTCTCAGCTGGCGCTTTGATAATAGTACTGATGAACGTTATAAGACATCGACGCGCCGATTCAGGCTCTCGGAGCTTCAGGTGGTGGTGCGGGAGATAAACCTAAACCTGAACCTCCAGTGGAACTGGTTACGATGCTTTCGGAGATGGGGTTTACTGATATGCAGGCGAAGAAAGCTTTACGACAATGTGTAAGTCTGTTTCTATCTCCCTCCCCTTCCCTTCCTAACTCACTGCTAACTCCACTTGGCGACGCATATGCTCAATAGGACAATAATATGGAACGTGCCGTGGAATGGTTATTCTCCCATCCAGACAATGATGGTTCCGAAATTCCTCCCACCTCTACCTCTGCCCCCTCCTCTTCTTCCCCAACAAAAACACTACCAGGAACAAAAGAAGTACCAATTCGGTACCGTCTCAGAGCATTTATATCACATAAAGGACCTTCAGTTTATTCTGGACATTATGTTGCGCACATCCGGAAGGGGAACAGTGGTGTTGGAGAGGCGGAGGGAGAGTGGGTGTTGTTTAATGATGAGAAGGTTGTTAGAGCTGATGATGAGAGTGTGAGAGAGTTGAAGAAGTTAGCGTACTTGTACGTGTTTGAGAAGGTTTGAGAGGAGAGACAAGGGGAGAAGATTGGGTATGAGGGGGACATTAGTAGCTCATGTTGAAGACATGAAAAATGCAATAGGATGTCGAAATGCGGCGCTGTCACGAGGAACGTGGATGTATGATTCAGCAGAGATTATTGACGTTTTCAAGTAACAAGATTTTTCGGTCATTGCAAGCTTACTAATTTATTCGTGCTACTAATGATCGGAGTCATATCGGCCAGGGACTGTATCAGAGCTCGTTTGCGTTGATAATAGTCAATTCAAGATAATATTATAGTGCTTGTAGGTTTCGCTGGATTGTTCCAAACAAAACTATGTAGTTGATTGACGTTTTTTGTCTCTCGAGAAATCAGTATGTGAACTTTGATAGGCCTATGGCAGCTCAGAGACGATCAAGTTACTCCCAGAGTCTGACTTCTTCTCATACTGATGGAAGAAGGAAGTCCAGCTCAGTTGAGATCACCAGTCACTTTGCTGAGAAAATCTGATACTTAATAGTACACTGGCAGTAGACTAACCCGGAAGTGAGCTGAGGCCCCACTCATCACAAACTCGAACGCGATTCACATATACAGAAGGATTTCGGCCTGTAGACCCCTTCGCCACCGTTGATACAGATGAAACACGCATCATGATAATAATACCGATCTCGAAGGCGTAAGGACTATACTGAATGTTCCTAGCCTGGTTCTTGAGTGGCTTTCTTCTTTCTTGGAGGGTGCCTTAATTTAAACCAATAGAATTCTCGTAGATTGAGCGGTCCCTTGGAGTTGATCGGCGATGGGGACGTAGAGCTACGTTCACATGTTTGCAATGGTTAGGTTATAGCGGTTCATCCAATCCCTTTGTCACACAGCCTGGTATTTCTGTATAAAGGTGTCTCCTGCATACAAACCTGTTTTTCCAGTCTTTTAGGCGAGGAAAGGCGTGAGCGGGGGTAGTTTAGTTTACTTGTTGGGCCACCTTCTGTCACGGGTCTGTCAGAGCCGAGTTTGAGCTCCGACTGGCATTTGACTGCCGAACAGCGAAACGGAATACATGAAGCTGAAGTCGCACAGTGTAGGGTGCAGGTATTGTTACTTCAAAAACTGGTAGGTATACTAGTAGTTATGGCAAGCCATTTGAACTGGAAGGGTGCCGCCGAGGCGATGTTGAAGAGTGCCGCGGGGTATATCGAAGATTCGGGAGGCTTTGCGAACGCTGAGTTTGTCTTTGCCCGAGCCAGTGACTCCTGCGTTGATCGCTACCAAATACCCTCCTCTCTTTCGGCCTTCTCGTCGTTCTCCTTGTTCTGGTGTGATATAGCACGACACCTCTGCGTCATGCTAACGCATGCAAGAAGGTTTTTACGGATCTCGGGGCTCAACCGCAGCTGGTAGCCGCGTAGCGTCCATATTCGGACTTTGAACTGAGAGTACCTTGTCACACCTTTGGTCCACTCAACATGAGTATCTCATTTTACAAAAACTTGTATCTTTCAACGCTCATAAAAAGTTTATGGCATTGTATATAAGTCTCAGATTAAAGCATTTATGAGGTTGTTTGACTTATATCTCCACGAGATCGGATGACATCTTGTAGGTAATGTGACAAAATCGGCTCATCGACCGTACTTTTTCATACATCTATTTTTCTTCTGCCTGACTGCTTCGAGAGGTCTCAATATTCCCATGTATCTCAAACATAAGTGTGTGTATCTGCACGTATGTAAATTTTTGTGCTGCCAGGTGCTCAAGGTGCTGAGAAAAAGGGGGTGACTCAACATGTGAATCTAACCCAACATGTGAATAATGATAAGACCATCGATTAAGTACTTCCGACTGCATTTGTTGACATCATGACATAGTCTTCATCATCTCAAGTGAGATAGTTGTATTACTCATTGACTGAATCGTATCCTTCGGGGTGGGCATTCTACCGCCTAATGTAGTGCGCCACTTGAAGGCGTGACCCCTTAGAATAGATTGTTGTGGGCCTGAGGATGCTAATCGGAAGCAAGGGTTCATAACGCTTGCCTAATCGTTGTGGAAGAAACGAGAAATATTTAGGTAAGAGGATTGCCGAGAGGCTTTCACAACACGACCACCTCTTTTCATCATCATGCCTTCCACCTATGCACACAACTTCGATACGTAGAAGTCACACAGGTACACGCAAATCAGATCAAAGCTGTTCACATCAACATCGGTCAGAAACTCTGAAAACTGTGGTTCTCGGGCGCCGAGCGCCCGAAATTGATGGAGTGATAAGAACCATTACTTTGTATCGATCTTCTTGGCTTCTTAATATGGTATAACTTACTTACTAACTTGCTAAGGCCCTGTTCGGATCGTCGGCCTTTCCTGCAAGCGGTCCACCAATCTCCGAAACTCAAGTTATCACGACCAGTTCCAAGCCGGAGTCGGTCTGTAAGCCAACGTTTTGGGCCTTAGCCTATACATCATAATGATCCAAATAAGGCAGCTTGCAATTCTGAGCTTCTGCTATGGAAACAGATGGGAACACATCAGATACATGTCCAAACTTGGATACTGCATGAGAGTTGACGAATGTATGACAAACCGTGGAGAGGGAAAATTGTGCATATGGAGTGCTCGTGAGTCTCACTCATTACCAAGCATATATAAGACCCTCGCAGCTGGGTTGATTACTCAGACCAATACTTAACAATGCCGGCAACGTACACCCATAACTTCGACACCCCTGTGTACAAGGGTTCAGTCACCATCAATACCGGGTGCGTGAGGTTAAAGAATAATCTATCAAGTATTGATCCAAATTGTGAAAGAAAGGCTCTTCATTAATGGCAAATGGGTCGACCCTGTCGAGAAAGGAGACTTAATCGAGTTCGTTAATTCCCTTTTTATAATTTCGCGAGCATTCACTAATTTGAAGAATGCAGTGTTGTTGACCCAGGTATACTTTATCTTCTAAGAAATACCTTCTAGACTAATGCAGCAGAACAGCCACAGGAAAAGTTATAACGGCTGTCGCGGGAGGCACCTCCAAGGACGTTGATCTAGCAGTCGAGGCAGCTGGCAAGGTGCGCTTACCCTCTCATCAAGAGAAGATACGCGTTAAACGATACGGCACCGGGGCAGGCTTATAAAACAGCTTGGGGTTTGAAGGTTCCGGGAGCGGAGAGAGGAAGACTCTTAGGAAAGCTGGCCGATCTGGCCGAGAAGCACGCAAACGAAATGGCTGCTCTCGAGGCCCTCAACGTTGGTATGTCATTCTTTTGGTGCCGAGTAATGGACCTAAATTGTGCTTTTTCCCAGGAAAACAGTTCCCCATTGCGAGACATGTCGACATAAAGTCGGCCGTGAGCACTTTGAGGTATTACGCAGGATGGGCTGATAAGATTCATGGGAAAACAATCGAGGTGAGTGTCATTGCTGTAATTCCATGTCCTATGAACCAAACACTTGGATTCCTCAGACGAACGAAAACAAGATGGCATATACAAGGCACGAGCCTTTCGGGGTTTGCGTAAGTGTTTTCGAGTCCGTAATCGAGCAGTGAAAAAATTTACCATTTCGAAAGGGTGCAATCACACCTTGGAACTTCCCCTTCGTACGTGTTCAGATTTAGTTGTATCTGGTTCAGATTCGTTGATGTTATCGTAGGGCATGATCTCATGGAAGATCGGACCTGCACTGGCTACCGGGAACACGGTTGTTTTGAAGGTTAGTACTTCCCTCAACGAGTTGTGAGACGAAGCTCATGGACATTCAGCCCTCAGAGATCACTCCGTTGACCGCTCTCTTCTTGGCCGACCTCATTAATCAAGCCGGCTTCCCGCCAGGCGTCGTCAACATCGTGAATGGCTACGGTATGATTGACTTCAAACTGAATGCAATTGGGTAATGCTTATAGAAAATAGGCAATACCGTTGGCAGCGCGATTTCATCCCACCCATTGATTATGAAGGTCGCTTTCACCGGGAGCACACTCACCGGGCGCAAAATTCTAAAGGCTGCTGCGGAGTCCAATTTGAAGAAGGTGACCCTGGAGCTCGGCGGAAAGAGCCCTACTGTCATTTTTGACGACGCCGATCTTGAACAAGCCATTAAGTGGGCAGCATCAGGTATCTTGTACGCGCTTTCCTTTCAATGATTCCTGGATAAGGGATGCTCATCGGAAGTTGACCTGCAGCTTCAACATGGGTGAGTGAGTGTAGGCTCTGAGAGGATGAGATTCTGACCTTGCGGGCAGGCCAAGCTTGCACTGCAGGCTCCCGTATCTACGTTCAGGAGGGTATTTATGATCAATTCCTCCAAGGTTTCACAAAGATTGCAGAAGGACTTGCACAGGCAACTGGTGGGCCCTTTGAAACGGGGGTACAGCATGGTCCCCAAGTTTCCAACACGCAATTCGAGGTAAGGAACCAGTTTTTAGGGCTGGAGGCGTACTCAGACGGTTTCGATTTCTGCAGCGCGTAATGGGATATATCAACTCGGGCAAGGCAGATGGAGCGAAGGTTCATATCGGAGGAGAGCGTCACGGTGACCAAGGATACTTCATCAAGCCAACTATCTTCACGGACGCGAAGCCCAACATGAAGATCATGCAAGAGGAGATCTTTGGTCCCGTCTGCTCCGTGGTCAAGTTTAAGACCGAAGAAGGTCAGTGATGCAGCAAGATCAACTGGATATGACTGACTCGCCTGCTTGTTATAGAAGTCACTGAATGGGCGAATAACACAACGTACGGTCTGGCTGCCAACGTCCTGACACAAAACAGTGCCCGTGCAATTCGAATGGCGCATAATCTTGAGGCGGGAAGTATCTTCGTAAGTTCGTCCATTATGATTCTCACGGACGTCGCTTTACCTGGAGCTTTCAGGTCAACTCCGCACAGAACGGTGAGGTCAACGTTCCATTCGGTGGATATAAGCAGTCGGGTATCGGCAGAGAAAATGGTCAATATGCCTTGGATACGTGGGTCTAGCATTTAATAACGACGTTACAAGCTCGTATTGACAAAATCTCACCTAGCTACACGCAAGTTAAGGCTATCCATATCAATATTGGTCTAAAGCTATGAGAACGTATATTCTGAGTATCTGCTAGTGTGCTATAAGATCAATCAAACGTGATATCAACACTTGACTTTACCTGGGGGACATATCAGGTTAACATTGTTGACTGTGAACTGGTCGATACTCCCAGCATTCCAAGACCAGCTTAAGGCTCAGGCTGCGACTGTCCAGCACGGTCGCACTCTCGTTTTTCTATATGCTTTGACAAGCCGACCCGCCTCTCTTCAACGCCTTCTCTTGGAAAGGTAACTAGGAATGAGACTTCCGGTGTGGACACGGAATAGACAAAACATGTCATTGACAAGAGTAATCTGCGTGCCGATCATAAAAATCTCAATGATGTCCAGGAAGAGGTCGTACTTATATTAAAGGCAATAACGCCATCATTAAACCAAAATTATGCCCTATAGATGATACTGAAGCCTGATGCAAGGAACCGATCGGTGGTCGACATGCTGTAGAAGTTGCAAGACATGATTGCCTCAGGTCGTAAGATATCCGCCGGCGCGGGAAATGAATGAACTAAGATATCGAGCGCAAGTCAATCCACTTGGAGGGTTCAATTGAACGTATTCAACCGCGGAGCATTGAATCGACTGGTACCCAACTGCTGGAATGAAGCCATCGATAGAGAATAGGTGCAAGATGCGGGAATTGGCTCACCTTGTCCTGAAAGACCATCTATAAAGTAGGTATAAGGCCATAGACAATACATCCACTTCCACCACCCTAATTGTCTGACTGGCTGCACCGCACTGTCACTAGATATCATAATTTAACTGCTGCTTAGAGTATAGTAAGGAGAAGAATCGGAAAACGCAGTGTAAGAACGAAGAAAAAGAACATCGAGAAGGGGATTTCTGCACTTGGAGAGATAGCGGCCATGTAAGCATGGTTGTCTATTCTTAGGATAGTAAATAAGGGTAAACAGATATCTGCATACTGACAACCATGGGCATATGGAATTCGGCGCAACCATGAAGCGCAGTGGCGTGATGGTGGCGTCAAGCGCAGATCAGCGCAGATCAGGGTCCGAGGCGCCGAACTAATGAATAGAAAGTAAATATCAAAACGCTACCGTGATATTACCTAACGTCTCGAAGCGCAGACAGGCGCAATGCGCTGCACAAGCTTTCTTATTCATTTGTGGAGCCAAGCGTCTGGCGCACATCAGCGTGTTTCGGGATGCCCATAGCGCACGCGAGTTGATCCCGGGGCAGTTATATTTTTAGATTTAACATAGACCATACCTTTGACACTGGCTGTGCACACAAATTTCAAGCTCTGTTGAGCCTGAAATTTGAACCTCTCATTTGTTGTGTCAAATAATATCTTGTGTTTTTTTTTGGTGTTTTTATCGTTATTTCTAGCTATATTACAATGGCGTGGGTATTTCTAAGTTCAATATATGAGGGCACTTATATAAATGATGATTGAATTAAAAAAGTGCCTGAAGCGCAGGCTTGTAGCGCTAGCGCATGCGTGCGCATCCCGAAGGCTGCGCCGAATTCTTAGAGCCCGACAACCATAGCTTACAACATTACTTCTACTTCTACCATCTTCGTACCTTATATCCTCGATACGCGTGTCCATATCTCTCTCTCTCTCTAATAGACCACTAAGATCTCGCCTTCTCCGTGTGTCTTTAGTGAGTATCTCCTTTAGTGAGCCCTCGCGGCTTACAGGCCATTGCAAGGGCAAAAGTCGTATAGTAATCCAGATATTGGACCAGTCGAATCCATAAGAAAATTCGATAAATCTTCACCCATCAACAAAAGCTTGGCCAGGTTGCGAGCCAAGCGTAGAGCAGACTCGATTTTTAGGGTCATATTCTCATAACCCGAACCCTGTGATACCGGAGTGGTGCGAGGGCCCTCCAAAGTGCGGAACTCGTTTGATACGATGGCTTCAAACCTAGGAAAACCTAAACCGATTGTTCTCTCTTGAAAGTGTGTAAAACCCCATATACCCATACCGCAGGGCTGATTGAGGCAAAAAGAGTGTTAGGCAAAACCGACTAAGTGCGATGAGTCTCGTGAAACTCACGTTGATATAAGTGATCCAACGCGGCACCCCAATCAGCGGCGATTCGGGATGCTGTAACCTTTGTGTCATCACTCGAGCGAGGTCGGTTGGTTTACTAGACCAGGTTACTCACCTGCTTGGTTAGTGGCAGCCATAGCAGAAATTGTGCTACTGCATCCCTTGAAAAGAGTGCGGCGATTGTGTGGGAACACGTTTCCATTGTGATTGACGTCGTGAGCAGAAATAGAAGAAAAATGTACTTACAAGAATCGATCCTTCAAGGAGAATGTATAAGAAAATGCTAGGATACAGGGGATAGCATGCCGACACTGACCGCGCTTTGTTGGAGTCCAGTCATGAAATATAGAATGATGGAAAAAATATGCAATATGCCAAATGTTATGGGTATGTCTACTAGCGTAAGTGCGATCAATTCGATAAACGGATGATACGGAGCGGTACGTTCATGTCTACGAACAATAGGACATTGAGAGAAGAGTACTGGGATTTTAGTCATGGTAGTCAATGCGAAGAGCACTATTTCGAGCTCTCATCCGGACGAGAGACTAGATCAAAGATAGCAGGAATATGTATTCGCGTACGATGCTTACCCCATATCATTGAAATACTGCCTTGCCTTGTCAGCAGGACCAAAGTATGCCATTTTGCCTTCATTGATGAGGCAAACTTTGTCAAAATGTTTATACAGCGACTCTCCAGATTGATGAACCGAGACTATGGTGGCCAGGCGGAAAGTATCCGTCGCGATATGAAGTACTTGTATGAATTCTAAAGCAGTGGATGCATCCAATCCTCCAGTGGAGCTGCTCAGAATTACGTTAGAGAGAAGGGTCTACCACAATTGGAGAATCATTTGCTTGTCCCAAGCACCAATACAACTCCGCGTGGATAAAGCTCCATCGATGGAGACACGCTTTTTCTCGCTGCCACTGACACCCCACAGTGTATGATCCCCAATTAGTGTCCTCCGAACACGTCGGAGACCAAGAACAGTGGTTAGAATGTCGGTTTCGCGATCGACAAAGTCTTCTCGAGGTCCGTTGCCCCGGTAACGTGGTGTACGAGCAGTTGCAGCAAACTTCAGGGTTTGCCCGACGGTGAGAGTGGAAAAGAGGGTGTCGTCTTCAGTGCAGTACTGGACATCCCCACGATACCGACTGTACATCTGCTCAGGTGTGATGGAATCGTAGTAGACATTCTCTCGATGGCATAGTATTCCTTCCTTCTATTCGCGAGCGTTTCAAGAAACATCGTGCATCTTGAACCTGGTCTTCCCAGAATAACTGTGATGACGAAAATTCTCGAGCAATCCAATACGGTTTTCAAAGAGGCACTTACGAATCATTTCACCCTGTCGCACGACGCCCTCGAAACGGCTGAGGATATCGCGGAGCGGACGATGTATAATGTTTTTGATCCCCTCGGTAATAGCCAAGGCGTTGAAAAAAGTGCCCATTGTAGGAGCGTAGGATGCAGTAGCCCCCAAACCAACTACAGGGAAATCCTTGAACACGATACTAAGTTCCCTATGTGATATTTGGAGCTCTTCTTGCCTATACAAATTGCTGAGTATGAATGGCAGCCGGGTGCGGGCGAACACGAGCTTCTGAACAATCCTTCTAAGTGTTTTTGCAAGATCAAACGGTTTCTCCTCGTTTGCCACAAGTGTCGCATCTGAAGTCAAGGACTCCCGCAAACCATGATTGATATATTCTTGCGTTAGTGTTCGTCGCAGCTCCTCGAGGCCTTCAGGATCACAAAAACCGACATCGACACAGGAAACAGAGAACCCTCTAAGTGGGTGAGCATTATGAGTATGATGGGAGATAGGAGAGCGTGGTGGAGGTCCATATTGAGAATGGGCTGGGAAGGAACTCGGGAGACTACATTGGAGGAGCCCTCTTTTTGGATGTAACTAAGCAGTGGGCGCTCGGACATAGGGCTTCAATGGAGGGTATCACTCACTCTAGCCAACAAAAAAAAACAGGGTGCTACTTGTTTAATACTCCGGACTTATTCTCGGTCTGAAGGCTAAGCCGGAATGGTATGCTTCCAAGGTCAATCCAAATAGGGAGGTAGAATCATTGCTCTAGAAATTCTGACAAAGCCGCTGACAAGTGTACTAGACTCCGGCAGTTGCCTACAGTGCACCGAAGGCCTCTCCAGATCAGCCATCTCCAGAGTCTGAGAAACTCACGGAGTTCCTGGTCGTTCATCGCTGACATCCCCGGTAACATTCGTCCTAAAGACCCGGTTCTCCGTGCGAAGGCTCGCTTCTTTATTGAAACTGCTGTCTCGAGGTTTATTTTTGCTTGGAACGCAACAGATACTCTAGGAGAAAGCACCGAGGTGTTGTTGCCAGCAGTCGGGGAGATTCGAACTCTTCTTCTCGCTGAAGGATACGTGATGGGAAAGTGGTCGACTGCCGATGTTGCAATAACCCCGTTCTTGGCTAGGGCCGAGTTGGCTTTCGAGCATGATTTCGGGGCTTACGACGAAGGGGAAGGAAAGGTCCTTCATCAAGATCCCAGGTTTGAGAGGCTTAGGAAGTACTAAAGGGAGAAGGAGTTTTTAGGAGACGTTTCATCGAGTAAGCTGATTTTGTCAGTGTGGCTTTCGGCCCTCGATTGACTTTACACGATCAGGAGTCTTTGTTGGAGGACTACAATATTCGATATCCATCACTCCGCGAAAGCGCCTCGCGACTAAGGCTTGAAGCCCGAAGATATGGAGGAATAGATGGCGATTACGATGACGACGCAACGGTAGAATGTAGCTTCGAATAGGGGAGTATTGGCCTAATTTGGCGTTATAAATTGATTTACTATGTTTGTGATCGAGGATAATGGCAAACAGTTGTTATCATTGTCTCTGCACCTTCTTGACGTTCTCGCCTCCTACTGCATGCCTTTCAGCGAAATCGTCTGCGGCTCTCCTGGAAGTGGGATATCAAGGTATTGCTATGGAAAATATCGATTTTTTGACCTCCATCTACGGGCCCATGCCCGTCGTCGACCTTGATCCAGCTAGCGACTCCAACATCTCGGAACTCATCACGCTGAAGGACGTCCTGGATGACTGCAGGACTCACATCCTCTCGGCCTCAATATGCCGTCACAAGACTCCCATATAGTTACCAATAACGTCTCAATTCACGAGAAAGCCTGTCATGTTAGATAGGCTACGTTGTTGTTACCATCTGAGCCAGTGTCGTCGTCGGAAGCTCAGAGCGGCTCACGCCCCAAATTTGTCAAGTTCTGTGGTTCTACTTCGTCTTCGAGCATGAAATTGACACCGATCGTCACGCTCTCAGGTCTCCTCAGCATGGTATATGGGTGTGTATCTCTATCGTTCCCAAGTTTCCCTGCTTAAGCCACTCATATAGAGCAACAGGAACGTGATAACCTTCTCTTCTCTTCTCCACCCCTCCTTGCCACTCTTTCAAACACTCCAAAAGCCAAGCAAATTTGCTTCGTCTTCTCGAAAACTTCCACCTCTACCCTTCACTTCACAGCTACAAGGTCTCCCATCCTTCACGATCACAACACCGCATATGACACTCCTGTCTCCTCCTAAAACTAAATTATCAAAACCACCACCCCTCGACCAGGAGCACGCCCTCTCTCATTCAATTTCATTGCTACTACTTCGCGCATTTCAAACGCCTCATTCCTCTCATTCGCAAATTCCTAATTTATTCGCTTCGTTATTCGGTAATCGGCCTTCGATACCTACAGAGCAGACTGGGTTTGGGATTGCGTTCTGAAGTTTCGTGAACCTTGGTTCCCATTTGTTCGTGCTCCGAGGACGATTTCTTCTTCATTGTTGCCTGAGGCTGGTGCAGCTGGCAGGAGTGAGGAGAAGAAGGATAAAGACATAGGGAGGATTGGATTGTTAATCCGATGGATGTGGATGATTTGGAGGATACTGTTGCGTTCACGCAGTATTTATACACGTCGTTGGAGGATTATATAAGGGTTGAGTCGGGCGATGCTGAAGGTGAAGAGAATGCGAGGTTAAAATACGGGGTATTATGGAACTGGTTGAGAAGATTATGTACTCCTTGTTTTATGGCTGGTACGCTCTCAGTTTTCTTGACTACTCTGCTTCACACTTCGACTAATAACCAAACCATCAGGCTATTCGCACAGCCTCAAACAGACGACTCCTCGCACGACACAACTCTCTCGAATCGTATAGTAGCGCTTAATCTCTTAGACCTCACCCTCAAACATTTGGACATCGCAGTAGAAAACGAGTTGAAACTAGAGGTAGAGGACAGAGAATATTGTTGAGGCTTGTGGCACGAGTTAGTAATCTATCCCCCGGTATCCTCTCTTGCTTGAAACTGGGGGATTATCAACTCCAGAACTATGTAAGCTAGATTCAGCTCGACCGCCTAAAGAGAAAGCTCGCATTCTCTTAGTAGCTCACCAACTAGTGGTCGGTACGTCAGCACTTCTCAATAAATGCACCTAATTTAACCGTTTTCCTTATCCAGGCAGTTTATCACAACTCCCGCCCGTCCGAATATTGCCACCCGAAGAATCGAAAAGCTCTAACAGAACAACAAGCAGCTCAGATCGAACACAAAGCTTCCTCCGCTGCAGCTGCGGCTGCTTCACCTTCCAATCTCGTGATCGACAAGCCTCCTTTGATCGTGTTCACCTCGTTCGTCTGCCGCTACCCCTGCTGCTGGAGGTGGTAGCGGTGGGAATGCAACACTTACATTGGTAGAGCTTTCCCCTTAATCTTTGGATACTATGTAGCTCAGACCATCCCTCGTAATCCGTATCAGCTTCATCGTATACTTTCCCCGCACCTCCGGCTCCAGCATCTTTACTGTCCACTGACTCCGAACTTTCATCCACCATAACCACGACCCTCTCCACCCAGCCCCACATCCATCGGTACCCAACATCCAGTCTCGTCAAACCAAATCTATCACACCTCGTTTCGGAATTATGTATTTACAGAGATCTCGATATCGGAATGCATATTCTCCTGATGTAGGAGATGGGATTAGAAAAGAGTGTCCTTGTTCGGCAATAGCATATTCCAATTCTTCTGCAATTTGCGATCGAAATTCCCAAGTTTCGAGAGGTTTCGAGACGGTGGGGAACGAGATGCCTTTCGGGATTTAACATGGTATCTATCACAACTTACTCAGGTTGTTGGGCCGTCGAAGCACCCTGGCATACATGACAGTAGTCTTATTGTACAAGATCCGTTTCCTCCACTGCCCTTCTAGCCGAATCTAAGGAGGTCTTAGGCTGTCTTAGGATTGTTGCCGTCCTCCTTTGGGCTCGCAAAGAACGTCCGGCCCATTTTCTATCTGGACACTTGCAATCATTGAGCTTGGCTTAGCTGTTGTTTCTGATGATAAAATAAGATCCTGGTCAACGCGCTCGTTAAACCTCGTAGGCGCGGTCAGTTATTCGCAACAACGATATAGGAAAGTGATATCATTGGCATAAGCTTTGACCAACTGGTACCCGAGGGGGAGAACCCGGCAACAGGGCCCTGCATCACAACCTCCCCGGCTTTGACTGTCAGAACGTACATACAATAACGCGACCGCAAAGAATCATGCCGAGCTTTGACGGCTCCGACGTGGAGTAGAAAAGAAAAGGCGGATAAATACATAAAACTGCATATCTATTTTTTCACATCCTCATACGACCCAGTACCTAACTTCCCTTTCCCACTGCTGCTTCGTTATTCACGTCAGGCGTTTCAGCAAACTCAATCTCACACAAGGAAGCAACACTATCTCCACGCCCCCTCAGGTTTCCCAGATTTGACGGCTTGAGCGACCTCGGGAAGGATCTGGTATGCGAGCGCACCGTTGAGCTCACCGCACGCGAGCCAGATGAGTTTAACACAGGCACGGAAATAAGTTCGATATTAAATGCAGGCATGCCGGATTAAACCCTAGTTTCTTGATCAGCGGTATTGTCGCAATGACACCGTTGGTTGAACAGGATCATGAAGCAGTTACTGTACCTTTGAGACAAAGGGTACAAGGAATTCAGTGTCAAGCAATGACACTTGGCTCGAAATGACTCACAGCTTTCCAAGGACATATCTACTGAGAGGTGGGTTATTTAGTCCAGTGATGTCAATTTAAGTTACCAACGAAGGGCTTACCCAGGGAAGTAGATATTCGGGTTCTGCCAGCTGGATGAGATCATGGACTTCATAGATAATACGAATGTGATCTCACGGGAGACGCTAGAGACTTGGTGAAAATATGATAGCTGCCTCTAAAGCTGCGGCCGCTGTGCTCAAACATTGATAAAAGTTGATCAGAAGAATCAAATGGACACACCAGTGATAGCGTTCGTCTCGAGTATCAAAGTCAACAAACGTCTGTTTTTTTTTGCCAAGCGGTTGGCTTCCTGAAGATGTCTTGTTCAGCTTTCAAGACGATTTATAGAGTAGAGTGATTGATAATGTGCGTACAATTAATGCTGTCGAGGTTGCAATGACGATGTCTACGAAAGCATTACCAAGAAGCCAAAGCTGCGTGTGAGCTGTGAGAGAGATTAATTTGCAGATATCGGCCGAATGGCATGGAGGCTCACCATAACCGGAACTTGGTAGTGTTCGTCGAACTTGAAGATATTCTTAAGCTGATGATCCTGGAGCAAACTCATCGAATACCAATGGGAATGCCGCAAGCTCCAGCTAAGAGACAAACCTAAAGCACCAAGGGCTCTAGTTTCCGCCGGTAGATCAATGCCAGAGCGCACTCACCAGTGCTGTCAAGGTAGGTTGAATCTTCCACCGACTCGGAACCTAAATCCTCCAACAATACACGTTCTGGACGATCAGCGCGATGATAGCCTCAAAGACAGGGGCATCAATTGCAGTGAAATGGAGTTCGGTTAGTTTCCCCGTGTCGCCAAAGTTATAACCAAACCAGAAGAAAGATACTTCGAATCAGCTCGAGGAGGAATGATGAGTGCACTGGCGGAAGCGCTGATCATTAACTGTTTGGTTCTGGGGGAAGGGCGACGGTTCTCACTAATGAGCTTGGTAATCGTTCTATCATTGCGTGCGTGAAATCTGTAAAGAAATATATGCTCAGCATCCTCAGCAGTACGAAAAAAGTTCAAGAACGGACCCCGAGACCTACGATATTGGACGCATAATAGACCAAACAAGCACCAATTAAATACAATTCCAACGAGCTAAACAACGGTGATAAATACAGCTGCCTTGAGTGACATAAGGGCGGAGGGAACATACAAGGGAACCCGTGTTATAGGAATGCAGAAAGCCAGTTTCAGAGACTTCAAGTCAGAGGGAAGAGCACTCACAACAACATAATGTTTTTGGGAAATGAAATGTCTAGCGAGGCCATCGCAGAGTGCAGGAAGAACAAGGTTTCAATTCGGTTGAAAGCCTTATATGCTGGCTAGATCTGGCTAGCTGGACCCTGCTGGACCCTCAGTCTCTTTCGTCATGCCATGTTCTATCGTGGCAGTTCAATTGCATGGGAATGCTTGGATCCGATCCTCATTCAGTAGGGTGTGTCAAATTTAGATAGTTGCGGCTGCTTTGGTCTATTGAAGAGTTTGCCGGTGCTTGTGGCAAGGCATGGATTTGCTCCTCTTGTGGTTTTAGAAATTGTAATGGCATTCAGACATTAGTGACTCTGATTCGAAATCGGGAAACCGTCATCTGCTACGTAGTTAGTGCCTATCCTTTTCTTTAGCTCGTATTCTAACCAGTTGACGCTATTGTCTGAGGGTACGCTCAGCCCAGATAATCGACCTTTACGAATATGGGAGCGAGATCAATTTGAAAAACATGAAAGTTATAGAAGTGTGAGGTCTCGGGAATGCGTTCGGTTTGACTCTGTTTGGTCAATTTGATATCAGACCGCCGGTTAAAGGTTTGGTTTACTCGAAGTCCTCTTCTCCCGCTTTCCTTGCTCTACTTACAGTCATTGTGCCGAGTGTTGATGCGAGCATTGAGCTTACATCACTCCCACATGTCGTTGGTACCAATTCTAGCCACTCTGAAGTGCGTTGCGAATGAAGATGGTGAACGTCAGATTACTAAGTCATTCCATGGTGAAGGGGTGGTGAGCTTCCCATCTGACTCGACATCTCCAAGGTGCTATTTACTGATCTAGCGACAATCACAACACATAAGCAACCAGGCAACGTAAATACGATTCCAGTGGACTCTCTAGTCAAGTTCTCGTGTTCTCTGATGGTAATGGAGAATCAACGATTGTCGGTTTTCGCAACCTCTTCGGCCACAAGTGCATCTGCCAGTTCCTCCTTCTTCTAACCTGCCCCCTCTTACCTTTTTCGCCCACACCCTAGGCTTTGAGGTCCTACAATCGACAGCCAAGCTCTCACACCGGTCAACCACATCCTGAGATGCCCGACATCCATCTACAAAGTCACCGTTCTCCCACCCGCACCTACTCCCCTCCTTTGCAGTGCCGTGACCTCCAGCATTGACACCCATCAACACTCTCCATATCTGCGCTTCCTACCTCCCGCCCCCGTCCGAGCCCATACCTGTCAATTGTTACATCGCCCCGATAAAGTTATTTTCCCTCGTCTCCTCCTCCGGCGAAGCCTTCCCCGGTAAAAAGTCTGGGATGCGGTGATCATTATTCCTTCTGGTTCACCCCTAAAAACACGAAGCAGCAGAAAAAGCCTTAACGGACATTAGTGTTAGCGTCCTACAAGTTCTCGATGAAGGCCGTGCGGCTGCGGCTACGTACGTATACAACCACAGTTGAGTCGTGGGACAGCAATTTTTCACAAGCTCGAACTCAGCTTATCATCGATGTCGATGCATCGTCCACAAATATCACCCTCCTCTCTCCGTCCAGGTATCGCATCCACTCTCGCATCCCAAACCACACCCAACGTTGGCGGTGACCAAATTGACACATCCCTCGTCAAATATTTCTCCACCGAATGCACGAAGAAAACCAGCATCTCTCTCACCATCCTCCAGCAACCGAAACTCAAGATAAATGCGCCGAAGCAAAACCCCGACTTGCCCTGGAACATATTAAACCTACCGTCAGTGCATCACCAGGTGTAGCGACATGTTCCGTCAAACCTCCAAAAGCTGGTACAGATTATATCTGGTCGATTAATTCTATGCGACGCTCGTTCTGTTTGTTTCCATTACCTCCTCTGTCACTTTTCTACCTCTCACGACTAGAATTGATGCACATGAGGTTGATGAAATCGTTTACATTGGTGGATCCGTTTCTCTCCCGGTTCAAACGAACATATCGTATGAGGTAGGTTCCTAAAGACGTCGAAACACCTTTCACCCATGCTACGGTCGTCGGCGTGGTATCGGGAATCCAACAAGCATTCCTACTCGTGGATGCGTACTCCAAGCTCATTTCACTTCAGATAATACCGACGACGAACTGCTTCTCTTTCGATACCAAGCTTAAGTTCAAGCTGCGACAAAGGCGCGTGGAGTATTGGTGCAAGCGATGACGAGATAGGAAGGATATGGGTTTCTACTCTTCAAAAGAAACACCGTTATCCGCTCCTTGTCGTGTCCGGTTTAGCGACGAATAACGAACTCGTACTCCACGTATCGGAATTAAAAAATTAAACCTGCTAAACGCGTTTACTCCGATGTCGAAGAAGACACCCGTGATGAGGAAAATGAGGATGGAGTGCAAGAGGTGGATTTGAATCTTTCTTCGGATTGTTACAATTGAACGCGAAGTTGGATGCAACAGGGAAGGTTATACAAGGACGGCAGAACACATGACTACGACATTGGATGTTGTTTTGTTGTTGGTGGTGCTGATGCTAGCTCGAATGAAGCGTGAAGAGGGGAGGATGGTGTAATTGGGTCGTTGGTCGTTCCTGGGCTCTGATTACTGAAGTCTTTCTTCGGTTGTATTTTTATCACTTTGCTTCTGCTCTATGGGTAGGTGAGGTGTTGACGAGCAGGGAAGTAAGCGTCG
>KQ962370.1:33844-47171 GCA_001563735.1 Leucoagaricus sp. SymC.cos | reverse complement strand
TATTTTTATTTTTATTTTTATTTTTTTTAAAATCAAAAATTTATAAAGCGGTGCTTGATCGCAGTCTGCCCCTAACTAAGTACACAATATACTAGCTAGGAAAAAATGAAAAATGTCTAATGCCAAACAGAATCACATAGCAAATGATAGATACACATACCATGTAAGTATTTCCCTTCTAAACATAAGCTGTTTGTCTAGAAAACTAGGCGCTCCCAGAGTGTGCACAAATAAACCAGTCAGTATCAAAACAATGACACCAGTACTTGCAATGACAGTCATTAGCCACATGTTTGCCTTTGCAGTTGATACAGTGAGAGTTGTGAGGACAGGGGATATCTGCCTTGGTGGGAGGGATGGGAGGTGTGGCTTTAGTGTTGCCCTTGCAGGTGCCACAGTATTTGCGATGATGTGCTTTGGAGTGTGGTCCAGTGCAGAGTGGACATTTGATTGCCTGAGTCTTGCAAGCATTCGATGGATGTCCCCAATGCCAGCATTGTTGACATTGAGGGGTGCCAGGGTGAGCCTTCATGAGCTGGATGAGACAGTGAGCATTGTTGATGCTCATACATTGATTCTTGAGCTTCTTGGCTGAAGTGCCAGATTGAGAATCCCAGACATCAAACCAGATGATAGCAGTGTCTGAGTGTTGCAAGTTGCACATGATGTGCAGATTAGTGGTGAGGTCAATTTCAAGCCCAGAATTATTGAGCATAGATGTGACTTGGTCAGGCATGATCAGGAATGGGACATTGATGATCTTCAAGAAAGATCTAGAATGTGGAAGAGATACCATAACTGTGACTTTGGCACCAGATGAAATGAAGTCAGTGACAATTTTGAGTTCATCAGCTGTTGGAACAGTGGTAGTGGAGAGTGAAATGCCTCCATATGCGACACAAGCAGTCAGAATCCTAAGAGTGGATTTCTTGGCTTTGAGGTTGTCATTTGACTGTGAAACAAGTTTGAAAAAATCGATATCTCCAGGATTGGAGAAGGGGATGAGGATCTGGTGCCAAGATGGGCCAAGGGTAGTTGAAGATGGCTTGCGCTTGGAAGTGGCAGGCACATTGTGAGTGGCACAATGCATAGCAGTGATGCTATTGGCAGGAAGGACAGGGAAGGCCTTAGCAAGCTCAACTAAGCCTATGTCATTGCAGATTGGAGCAGGAGCCTGGGCTGAAGGTCTAGGCTTGGGTCTGGATTTTATGACATCAGTGAAAGAAGCCTGGGCTTTTTCACTGGTGACACAGTCACCTTGGGTTGAGGGTTTGAAACCAGTTTCTTAGTAGCCAGTTGCAGGATTTCAGCTGCAGGAGGCATAGATATGTCCTGAGCAGGAGAAGGGCTAGCACTAGGGATGTGGGCAATGGCACATTGAATGATTTCGAGGGCAGACAATTCACCTACACTATCAATAATAAGTTTGGTATCATGAAACACCTGAGGAGGGAAGGGAAAGCTATTGACCAGCAGAGCAACAAGCCTAGCAAACATTTGACTGTAAGGGACCTTAAATGGCCCATCCCCATGATCAGTGAAAGACTTTGGAGCATTGTCCATATGGAATATATTCCACATCTTGGTGAGGTGATGAAGAAGGTCATTGATTCCCTCATCATCCAGTTGGAAGGGAACCATCTTATTCTTGTATTCAGATGAAGGGCCTGGGGCAGTGCACAAGGAAGCATGCTTAGAAGGCATAAAGTGGGTAGGGATATTTTGGCAAATATCAACCTGTCTAAAGTTGGAATCATCCTTCAGATCAACTAGAGGGACAGTGGATGGAGAGGGAGTGGTAGCAATAGGAGTTCCCAGTGTACCAGGAGTAATGGATTTGGGAGGAGACATAGCTTTCCTCTTCTTTCATTTCTTGTTTGTAGGCATCTTTATGACAGTGGCTTCAACTTGAGTGTTGAAAGCCTTGGAATTGAAGCTCTCATCATCGGAAGTCATGGCAGAGTCTTCAATGTTAGCTCCAAGGGCAGCAAATAGTGACATAGTCATTAATGATGTAGACTAATCTCTTGACAACAACAATCCCAAAAGGGAAGGTAGTGGTAAGAGATCAAGGAAGGATGGCTTTGGGTGCTATTTCCAGGGCACAGTTGGGTTGACATCTTCTGCCTGCTTTTGTGAGATTGAGTACCCTTCATTGGGTTGGTGACTCATGGGAGGGGAACATTGAAATCAAGCTTATATGGATAGTCACTCCAGTAGCTATGGCCTAAGATTTGTAGTACAGCTCAAAGACATGTATTTTCATAGTTCCTGGATATCTATAACCTAGATGCAGACTGCTTTCACATACTACATTATAAATTTATAATATTAAAATAAAAAAAAGATCTTTCAGCCAACTATTTTCTATTGAAACAGTGACACTAATATGGGCATTGTTGGTCACTAACACTGTGATCCCTCTTACAGTTCACACAGCAGGTGGCATAAGAACATGGAGCTCCCTCAGGAGTTAGTTTCTGGAGTAGCTTAGCAGAGGAGTTACCCCTGCAACAGGAAGTGTGTTGTTCATAGCCAGCCTCAGTATAATAACTGGCATACTGGGGACAGCATGAGGCCTGTGAATACCAAGTCTGGGTAGAGTAGCCCCACTTCTAGCAATATTAGCAGAGAGGAACCCCAGAATAAGAGTGGGCCACCTGTATGAAGCAGAAGACTGAGCTAAATTAGAAAGAAGTGCCAATCAGACACTTAGCAGTCATGCCCAATTGGGAGTTAGCTATATTAAACTACATAGTGTTAGTGTTAGTACAGTGTAAGTTGTGTATTACTCTAGGAGTATTTGCAAAAGTAAAAGAGGAGGCCATATGGGACTTCTCCATAGTCTCCCTAGCTAGATGGAAGTGGATTAAGTGCAATAAGCATCTGACAGCAGGAAAGACCAGAAATAGTAGACTTGATCTTGCATTTAGATAGCACAGAAGGGACAATCTCCTCTACCTTCATCTATGGGAATCTTAATAAAGTCATCTACATAAAGCAGTCTAAAGGATATCACCAGGGAGGCCCTAATATTGTCTGCAAGCTCCACAAGTTGCTCTATGGCTTGAAACAGTTAGCTAGACAGTAAAACAAGAAGCTACACTCTGTCTTTAATTTCCTACACTTTAAATGTGTTCAGAGTGACAATTCTATCTATATCTACCCCAAGGGAGCTGTGAAGACCATTGTCCCTGTTTTCATTGACAATATCACCCTTGTTTCCAAGAATGATGCTGCTATAGATTCAACAGTCAAGAAACTCAAAGAGCACTTCAAACTCTGAGATTTAGGCTCTACCATCTTCCTTCTCTCTATCTAGGTCAAACAGGACCTTAAAGCTCACTCCATCTCTCTCTCTCAAGCCCACTACATAGATAAGCCCCTAAAGCAATTTGGGATAGATGAGAGCAATTCTGTGAAGACTCTACTCCCTCCAGGCACTGACCTGTCTGAACTTGTTCCTACTCCATCCCAGCAAGAGAAAATGCACTCCACTCTCTATCTCTCTGCTGTAGGCTCTCTGCAGTATCTAGCCACAATGACTCATCCAGATATCACTTATGCTGTCTCCTACCCTGGGAGATTTAACCACAATTCTTATTCTGCTTACTAGACTACTGTAAAGCATCTCCTATATTATTTGCATGGTACATGCACTTATCAGCTTGTCTACAAGAGCAGTGATAATGAGGAGCTCTTTCTGACCTACTCTGATACTTTCCATAGTGGTTGTAAGCAAACTGGTTGCTCTACAGGTGGATATGTGACTTTGGTGTGTGGTGGAGCTGTGGGATGGTCCTCCAAGTGTCAGCCCATTGTTACTCTCTCTAGTATAGAGGCAGAGTATGTGGCAGCTGTTGAAGCTGGAAAGGAAATATATTGGATGAGGAACATTCTGTTAGAGTTTGGTTATTCCCTTTTCTATCTCTTAACACTCTTCATTGACAACAAGTCTAGGATTGATGTTTCTAAGAACCCAGAGCACTATGGATAGATAAAACATCTTGACTTGCACTTCTATTGGCTTTATAATGCTGTTCAAGCCTGTCTCATTTCTTCTGAATATATCCTAACTTGCCAAATCATTGCTGACTTGTTCACTAAAGCTGTTCAATCTGCAGTTGTTGAATTTGCTATTCCTGGACTTAGTTTGACATCTTAGAATTTCTTTCTCTTCTTTTCTTTTCTTTTCTGTTATTGGACTTGTCAGATCAAGAAGGTGTGTTAGATATGCTCTGTACAAGTCCTATGATATTGTGTAGTTAATGTGTGGACTTAGCATTGATGTAGATTAGTAGGTTACATAGCTGCATGTTCAACTCTCCTGTGGACACTCTCTTGACTCTTAGTCATTTACAGTTGTCCACAGATGAGTACAAGTTACTACATTATGAATATAGTTATTTACAGTCATCCACAGGCCACTAGAACATTCCCTACATCATATACACCTCATATTCTAACAAAGCAAAGTAACAAGAGTCAACCCAGAGGTCACTCTTACCTAGAGAGTGATTGGCAGTATCAACAAGAACAGGGAAAGTAGAGCTGAAGAAAAGCAGATCAAGTACAATAAGCATCTGATAGTGAAAGAGATCAGAGACAGTAGACTTAATCTTGTACTTAGACAGTGGGGGAGAAACTGAAGCCTGATGCATTGCAATAATGTGATCAGACAAAAGATCTAGTACAGTTTTGGCCAAATTGACCAGAGCTATGATGTCACAGACAGTATTAGCATAAGATCTCTTGATGCTGGGGAGAGCCAGATACTTAAAAGACCTAGCAGACTAGAGTAGAAGAGTGGGGCAGGAAGCTGGGACAGGTCAGGCAGTGGTCTCAGAGAAAGGGTAATAGACTCAAGTAGAAATAGAGAGAGGAAGGACTATTAAATTAGCAGTTTCACAGAACAGACCCAGAATAGGAGCTATACAGAATAAATATCCCTGTATTACTGAGACAAGAGAGAAGAAGCAAGGACTACCTTCAAAGGGCAGCAAGTGCTACCCCATAAAATACACATGATATAGTAGCAAGAAGAGCTGGTAGACTATATATATCTTATCACACTCATTCTCCTAGTCCAGCTTAGCCTTAGACCAGGAAGTCAAGATATTACAAATTATAGAAAGGGTGTTGAGGACTCTATCAACACCATTACAAGTGGGCACTGAGTACTGAGGGGGAATCAATAAAGAGAAAGCAGCAGTAGGAGTAGCAGAAGCTGGAAATATAAGCTGAAAGAGATCAGTAGCAAGGAGACACTATTTCAGCATCATCACTACTAGTAGCAGAGATACTAGCCAAGCTAGAGTGCTCTTTTTTTCTTTTTTTTTTGATATTATAAATTTATTACACAGGACTCAATCACAGTCTATACCCAGGTTGGTAGCCCAGAATACCATTACAAAAATGTATATACTCCAAAAATAACTACTATACATGAAAAATAGGTCTGTAATTATATAAGTCTATTACAATTAGCTTACTACTAATGCCTACATCTTACTAAAGCAGAAGGAAGGCCTGGTCAAAATTTGAGGTTTCAGCAGTGCTGGCCAAGTGCTCTTCTTCTCTTGTGCTCAGCCTCTGCTGTCTTTTGAGAAATCTCATTGATTTACAATATTCTCTCAGATAGCCAAGCCTGATCAAAATAATATCACTAATAAGGGCACCATCAGCTGCTAGTGCTGTGCTCTCCCTTACAGTTCACACAGTAAATAGCATAAGAACATGGGGCTCCTTTTTTTTTTTTTTTTAATTCAAAAATTTATATAGCAGTACATAATAGTAGTCTGCTCCTAGGTTATAGATGCCCAGAGACTATGATAAATACATGACTTAAGCTGTACTACATACTGCAAACCCATAGCAAGCTCACATATATCCATACTAACTTGATAATAATTTCTCCACTCTTTAGCCATCTGCTAAATAATAAGTACTTGATCTCACAAATGTGATCAGGAGGTGCTCAGCAGTTATGCCAATGCCAGAAGGCTGCCCTATCCCAATGCTCATTCTCCTGCCTCTTGAAAGTCATACTTGAAGCAGCTATCCTCCTTTCTCAGTCCTGATTAGCACAATGTGCCAATCAGTCTTAGTCAAAGTAGTGCCACCAATACAGACACTTTTGGTTGCTCACACTGTGATTTCCACCACAGTTCACATAGTGAGCAGTGTGAGGGCATGGTGCTCCCTCCATAGTTGCTATGAGATTGCCATGACAACAACTGGCAAAAAGGTAGTGATTGGCCTCAGAATGAGAACCAGCACACTATAGGCATTAGAGCACCTGTGACCTACAAGCATGAGTGGAGTGCCCCCAGCACCAGTAATACTGATACATGGGAACACTGACATGAGACTGGGCTGTCTGCATAAAGCAGGAGGCTAGGCTGAACTAGAAGGAAGAATTAATCAGGTGCTTAGCTGAAGCACCTGACCGAGAGTCAATAACATTGAATCAAACTATAGCCAAGTCCAAATGTGTGGAGTTTCACATAACCTAAGAGGAGTTAGTGAGGACAAAGAAGGGGGCCAGATGTGACTTGGCCATGACCCCCTTCACATAGTCTAAGTTCACAGAATCAATGATACCTAGGCAGAAATAAGGAATATCCACAATCTTAAGATAAGACTAGGACAATGGGAGAGAAGCTTGGACCTGCTGGCCTAAGTGCTTATGAACAGCAGAAGCAACCAGCTGAATTTCTTCAGCAGTTGCAATGCAGGAGGTGAGGAGAGAGATTCCCCCATAAGCAACAACACAAGAGTCAATCCAAAGATTGCTCTTGGCTAGGGTATGGTTAGCAATACCAACCAGAGAAGAAAAGCCTGAGGCAGAAACAACTATCTCAGACTTGACAAGGATTTGGCACCAGGAAGAACTGGCAACAGTAGACTTAACCTTCTTACAGGAAGGCAGAGGAGGAACTGAGGCCTAGTGCATTGTAATGATATAATCAGATAGCAAATTAGGCACCATCTTGGCTAAATTGACCAAGGCAGTAATATCACAAACTGTGTTAGCATACAACCTTTTGGGGGCCAGAGCCACAGAGGAAATAGGGCACTTTGGAGACCTAGACAGCCTGAGAGGAGAAGGCTGAGGGCAGGGGACCAATAGATGAGCAGTGGCCTCCAAAAGAGGTATACATAGAACTTGAGGGGGAGAGGGAGGTGCTGGACCAGCTGACTTAGCTAACCCATGAGTCTGGGGGCCCAGAGGTAACCAAGAGACAAGAGAGGCCAGGTACTCTTTCAGGTCCCAGCAACCCAACAAAGAAGAGGAGAAGAGCAGCAAGTGCTATCCTTTCTCGGTGAAACCACCACCAAAATGGCAAGCAAGTGAGCTAGCTATGCCTTATCACTCTCAACAGCCCAAGGCTTATCACCCCAAGCAGTGAGAGCAGCACCAGTATCACCAAAAGCTCCAAGAAGATTCTTAGAGTTATCAACAGTAGGAATGTCCTTATCTGGTGGAACTGTGCTAGGATGAGAAGTTGGATGAGGAGTAGGGATAGGAGTAAAGACTAGCCTAGGTTCCACACTAGTGGGGACATGATAAGAAGTGGGGGCAAGAGTACTCTCAGGAATCTGAATAGACAAGGAGGGTGGGGGGGCCACCCTTGGGACATGAGATATAAGGCCTGTCTGAGAGGCTCTCCTGTGGGTATGTCAATCTAGATGTGGGCCAGTAGACATAGGGGATTTCAGCTTAGAAGGAGCAGGTATAGAAGGGGAGGACATTTGAGCATCACTTGCCCTGGTGGTCATGACCTCTTCATCATAACTAAAGTTGCCACCCCAGGGACAACTGAAAGGACTGCCTGACTACTACTGGGATTGTCAGACATAGTATAGAAAATGTCTCAGAAAATCTCAATATATTGATGATCAAAGTATGTGGAAAAGGAGGAGTGTCACATGGGGCTCTCTTAGAGGTCAGATCCTGAGGTGGCTTGATAGAGGGGTTATCCCTGTAGCAGGATACATAATTATGATAACCAGTCTCAGTATAAGGACTGACACACTGAGAGCAGTAGAGGGTCTGTAAGTGACAGGCCTGAGTAGAGTGATCTCAATGCTAGCAGTGCTGACAAGAGGGATGCCAAAATGGGTACTGGTAGCATACACAGAGCATGAGGCTAGACTGAATTGAAAAGAGGTTTCAATCAGGTGGTTGGCAACAGCACTAGACTGGGAGTCAAAGATGTTAAACTACATAGTAGCAGTGTTGACACATCAAGAATTGCACATAATCTGAGGGCTATTCACAAGAGAGAAGCTGAAGACCATATGGGACTTTCTCATGACTGTTCTGACATTATTAAAGGTGATAGGAGTGACCTCATCAGCCTAGAAATAAGGAACATCAATAATCTTAAGATAAAATCATGATGTGGGAAGTGCTGCTGCTACAGGCTCAGAGAGCAAGAGTAGCTGCTAGACAGAGGAGCTAATCAGGTCTATTTCACCCCAAGAGATAACACAAGAGGTAAGGAGGGAAATTCCCCTATAAGTATAATGGCAGAAATCAACCCTGAGTCCTCTCTCTTGCTGAGAGTGGGGTTGAAGCCTTTCTTTCATGCTCACAATCTTATCTTAAGATTATGGATGTTTCTTTCTTTAAGGCAGATAGTCAGCAAATCACCACTGATGATGTATGGGCAGTCATAGAGAAGTTCCACATAGCTGTGTCCTTTACTCTTGTGAATAGCCCTCAGGTTATGCATAATTCCCAATGTGCCAATACTGCTACTATGTAGTTCAACATTCTCAACTTCCAGTTGAGCACTACTACCAAGCACCTGATTGGTGCCTGGGGGGCCACCCTTGGGACATGAGATATAAGACCTGTCTGAGAGGCTCTTCTGTGGGTATGTCAATCCAGATGTGGGCCAGTAGATATAGGGGATTTCAGCTTAGAAGGAGCAGGTATAGAAGGGGAGGACATTTGAGCATCACTTGCCCTGGTGGTCATGACCTCTTCATCATAACTAAAGTTGCCACCCCAGGGACAACTGAAAGGACTGCCTGACTACTACTGGGATTGTCAGACATAGTATAGAAAATGTCTCAGAAAATCTCAATATATTGATGATCAAAGTATGTGGAAAAGGAGAAGTGTCACATGGGACTCTTTTGGAGGTCAGATCCTGAGGTGGCTTGACAGAGGGGTTATCCCTGCAGCAGGATACATAATTATGATAACCAGTCTCAGTATAAGGACTGACACACTGAGAGCAGTAGAGGGTCTGTAAGTGACAGGCCTGAGTAGAGTGATCTCAATGCTAGCAGTGCTGACAAGAGGGATGCCAAAATGGGTACTGGTAGCATACACAGAGCATGAGGCTAGACTGAATTGAAAAGAGGTTTCAATCAGGTGGTTGGCAACAGCACTAGACTGGGAGTCAAAGATGTTAAACTACACAGTAGCAGTGTTGACACATCAAGAATTGCATGTAATCTGAGGGCTATTCACAAGAGAGAAGCTGAAGACCATATGGGACTTTCTCATGACTGTTCTGACATTATTAAAGGTGATAGGAGTGACCTCATCAGCCTAGAAATAAGGAACATCAATAATCTTAAGATAAAATCATGATGTGGGAAGTGCTGCTGCTACAGGCTCAGAGAGCAAGAGTAGCTGCTAGACAGAGGAGCTAATCAGGTCTATTTCACCCCAAGAGATAACACAAGAGGTAAGGAGGGAAATTCCCCTATAAGTATAATGGCAGAAATCAACCCTGAGTCCTCTCTCTTGCTGAGAGTGGGGTTGAAGCCTTTCTTTCATGCTCACAATCTTATCTTAAGATTATGGATGTTTCTTTCTTTAAGGCAGATAGTCAGCAAATTACCACTGATGATATATGGGCAGTCATAGAGAAGTTCCACATGGCTGTGTTCTTTACTCTTGTGAATAGCCCTCAGGTTATGCATAATTCCCAATGTGCCAATACTGCTACTATGTAGTTCAACATTCTCAACTTTCAGTTGAGCACTACCACCAAGCACCTGATTGGTGTTTCTTTTTAGTTCAGTCTGGCCTTATGCTTCATACATGCAGCCCACTCCCACTCTGACATCCCTTTGTGCCAATATTGCTGGTGCTGGGAACACTCTACATATATCTGTTATTCTTAGACTCCCTAATGCCTCTGGTATACTAGTCCTCATACTGAGGCCAGTTATTGCCAACATAGCTCCTGCTGCAGAATTAACCTCTCTGCTAAGCCACTCCAGAAACTAACCCCTGTAGGAGCCCTATGCCTGCATGCCATACACTATGTGAACTATAGCAGGGATCACAGCACTAGTGACTGATGATGCCCATTCTGGCAACATTGCTTTGACTGTGGGTGGCTAGTTGAAAAGTCAGCTCCTTCAGACAGGTGAAAAGTACTTTAGAAAATCTCCCAGAAGACAGCAGAGGCTGAGCACAAGGGTAGGGACATGCTTGGCTGTCACTGCTGAAACCAAAATATTGACAAGGCTTCTGTTATATTTTGAGGAGGAGAGCATCTAACTAGATTGATTATAATAGATACATAGAACTTATTAGCTGTTTTGTTCAATATATAGTTATCTTTGACCTCTCTCCTGTAACAGTATCCCAGGCTACTAACCTGGGCATGGACTGCTATCATACACTGTGTTATAAGATTTGAATTAAAAAAAAAAAAAAAAAGAGTATAGAATCAGCAGAGAACAGGAAGTTGGCAGAGAGTCAAGAAGAGAGAGAGAAGAAGAGGAGTAAGGAGAAGGCTGATGATGTGATAGAGGAGAATTGAGGTTGAGGCCACTCTTTACTGCTTCTTGGAATGTTATGCATATTTTGGACATTTTGGACTATACTGCTGGAAGAGAAAATAAAAGTTTTAGTTGTTTTTTCTTGGGAATTTTTTGTGTGAATTAAGAAAAAAATTGAAAATAATCAGAAGGAAGCAGTAAGGGGAATTTGATAAAACTTTGAAAAGATAAATAGAGGAAAAAACAAGATAAGGCAGAAAAGAGAACTATATAACTAGAGAAAATAGAAGTAGTCAAAAACAAGTAGAATAAAAAGATAATAACTACAAAGAAGAAAGAGGATCTAGTTTATGAGAATAAGCTGCATAGAAGTCAGAAATGAGCTTAGAGATATATTTAAGTTTAGTAGTGGGAAGCTAGGAGGATTTGTCTTCAGTATCTTTATAATTTAACTAAATGACCTTGTATAAGAGCTTACACACTCAGCACTAATCAATTTTGGAATTAACAACATGAGCAATTTCAAACTTAGGCTCTCTATCAATAATGACTGGAGCTGGAGATAAAGTGGAGTAGGTCAGAAATAGATTGGGAATAAATGGTTCAAGTATGGAGATATGGAAAATAAAGGTTTAATTTCTAGTTTATTGATTTTTGATAATATTAATTTAGTAGAAAAAAGCAATTTATTTGTATTTTTTATCCCAGTTGACATGTTTATATCTATATAATTATTTAACCAATTTATAGCTTTATTTAATACTTCTATTTTTGATGTTCTTATAAACCTTTTAATTATAGATACTATTATATATAGATAGACAGCATATATAGACTCAGAAAGTCAGAGAGTTAAGGAATGGAAGCTAAGCTATGCAATAATTTCATATAGACTGAGATATTTTTCTAAAAGCTTTTTAGAAGGACAAGTAGTGCAGAAGTACTTAGCTTTCACAAAAACTTTTTGACTGACTTAGAAATCAAGAGCAGGCAGGCAGTATACATTAGCAAACTATTGATAATACTACTATGTTTCAGTGATTTCTATTTTGAGAGTGGCTTGAAGTTTATTGAGATCAACTGCAAATTGGCAGACTTAAGCAGAAGCAAGGTCATATTCAGGATACACTGTAATATTCAGATAGTACTCTTTGTTAGCAAAGAATAGAGAGATACCTGTAGTGGCATTGGATATATTGTTGAAAATGAACTTTGCAAGCAGAAGAAGTTCAGCCTAGTTGTCCTATTGATAGTTACAATAGACTCAGAGATATTGTTCCAGAGTCTGGTTAGTATATTTGGTCTGACTGTTGTCTTCTGAGTGATAACTGAATGTAAAATGCAACTTCATATTCAATGCTTCACTAAGCAATTAGAAGAAGTGCAAGACAAACTCAGAGCCTTAGTCAAAGGTAACATGAGTGGGTACACTATGCTTTGAGAAGACATGGAGTACAAACAGGTGGGCCAGATTAGCAGAAGTGATAGTGTTATGAGTAGAAATAAAAATACCTTACTTGGATAGTCAGTTAATGACTGCAAGGAAGGAATCAAAGCCAGAAGAAGTCAGTAACTTCTCAATGAAGTCCATAGAAATAGAATTCCATAGCTGACCAGAAATTGGCAATTGCTTGAGGTTTTCATAGGGATAATGATGCTGAGACTTAGAACATATACAAGTGACACAAGACTTACAGAATTTCTTAACATTAGTATAGATTTTGAGCCAAGTGTACTCCTGATAGATGAGCTTGAGAGTCTTGTTTTGACCAAAATGCCCCACAAGTACATAGTCATGCTTATATTGCATAACACAGAGGTAGAGGTTGTTGGAATCAAGGATGTAGATCTTGTTATCAAGGCAAAAAAAACTGGTAGAATCAACTGACCAGTGGCCTTCAGGATTAGAAAAGTGTTTAGTAGCAATTAGATCAGAGAGAAAAGCAGAAATAATATTAGAATACAGCTTTTCTAAGTCAATTATAGTGGCTGCACAGAGGGAAGAAGAATAAAGATACAGTGACTCAAACAATTGTCCCAATGTTTGGCACCTTTTGATTGTTAGCTTAATAACACCACAACAAAGCCAAATAAGGCCAAAGTCTTAGCTAACCACTGAAAGATGTTGATCAGGGCTATAAATTGAGCCAAGGTTCAATGGTTCAAGCAATTTGATAAGGATCTCAAGGAGATATGCTCAATTCAATTTGATCACTCATTGGGACAATTGTTTGAGTGGGTATCAAAAATATATAAATTAGTCATTCTAGTACTTTGTATGGCCTCCCTTTGCCTTGATTACTGCTTCCAACCTTCTGGGCATGCTTTATATTAACTTCTGACACACCTCTGGTTCAATGTTACTCCACACCTCCTCTATCCTCTCCCACAACTCCCAAACTCCTTTAGCTATTCTTGGATATTCTTGAAGCTTGGATTTGATATGGTCCCAAAGGTGTTCAATGGGATTGATGTCTGGAGACTGTGGTGCCCAGTCCAGAACAGTGATATTGTTGTCCTCAAACTATTGGGAGGCTGTTTTTGAGGTGTGCTTAGGGTCATTGTCTTG
>KQ962369.1:445403-456621 GCA_001563735.1 Leucoagaricus sp. SymC.cos | reverse complement strand
GTTCCAGAATTCGAGGTTTTCGTTTTCAATGTGGACTGATCTTGTTTCTTCTGTTTCAATTCGCGTATGAGGTTGTTCAGTATTTTGGAGTTGACTTCAATTTTCTTCTGCAGCGTCGTCTACTCTATCTCTATTTCTTCTTCTTCTCTGTCGTTCTCGTTGTCCAGTTTGTCATTCAGAAATTGTTGTTTATCTGTTTATAATTCATTAATATCGTAATTTCATTATAGTCATTTTTGGAGTTGTAGTCATTCGTCATTGGTCATTTCGATTGTAAGAGTAATGAGAGTGGTTGTTTTTGCTATTTATTTAATTGATCCAGACTGGTGGTCTTCCTCGGCTCGGGTATGCTTGTTTTAGTTTGAGTTATTCCTTCTCAAACCCTATATTTCAAAGTCCAATAAGTAATGCCTTGGTTTACTTATCTTCTCAGTAGTTGTATGTCCACTGAAGATGATGAAGTCTTCTAAGGGTGCTCGAGTATGGACTCAACTTCGAGGATTGATTTTGATCAGTATACGTCAATCCGTTCAATCAGACAGCCTATTCTTTGGATTAGTCAAATATATCAAATACTTGCCTAACCGCTCCAGGAGTAGGGGACAGTTTGGTGTCTTTAGACCTGTTTTTCCAAGATGCCCATTCTTACCATAGAGCGATCAACTCGTGCGGCACTTAGGCTAATTGATCAGTCACAACCAATTATTACCATTTGCTTACCTTTCTGCTCCTCAGCTGGTTCAGGAAGAGAGCTTCCATCCTAATGTTACGGATGCTTATCGGCAGGACCTCATTCCCAGAGGGCAATGAGCGCCTATCTCTATAGGTCAGCAGTTCTTCGTCGCAAACAATACTTATGTTTTCCCATAGAGAAGCTGACTACACAAGTCCTATTCCGAAGGGACTGAGGGGAGACGACTCTCCATCCTTCTCCATACCCTTGTGACTCGATATGCCCGATATTGATCAATACTCATCCAGTTCAGTCCAGAATAGGTGTGACTATCATTCCGTCCTACTAAGGGATATGAGGCAAGAATAAGATTATTTACTCATGGGAGAGAATAACGTCTCACTGAGATCGTTATGCATGAGGTTAACTTGTGGGTAGCTCTGTAATGCAGGGGTTCTTCTTCTGACAGTAAGTCAATCAGTGAAGGCGTGAGAGATGTCTCACTAAGGTAAAGCGTCTTAGGAGTTATGTAGACAAGTAACCGAAGAGGATGGAAGCTGAGCTTCCATGAGAGCGCCTCTTTGCTATATATATGTTCTATCTAGATACATATAAATTCTTTTTCTAACTATATGAAGCGATAGAAGTCTACATAGTGAAGTTCCTTGTACATGAGGCATAGACAAAGTTTACGCATAAACTATACTACAAGTTTGTAGTCCAATAGTCAAAGAGAATGAGGAAAACGTTCGAGGGAGGGAAAGGAATGAGGGGAGGAGGAGTACATACAGGATCATAATCTAATAATACATTCACTAATTAGACATCGAAGTTGAGAAGTCTGAAGTTTATGTCTACTAGGGTAATGGATCATAAAACTATAAAAGTCAATCAGAAGAAGTTGTAGTTAATAATATATTCGCTAATGATGACTCAGGAATTAAGAAGATTGATCATCAGGGTAATCAAATAGAAAACGTCATAGAGGTGAGAGAATAGAAGCATATGCATCAGTCATAATTCCTACATAGGCTCTGGAGAAGTAGTATAGTGGGAGTAGTCATGTCCCGTAGTGTCGGTCTTCGGGGAGACACTTCGGCTGCGTGTGATGCTGTGTGCTGATTCACTGGTGTCAGTGGAGTAGTCCATAGAATCCTCAGTAGGGAGGGGAGGAGGAATAGGTCGAGGTAGAGATAAGGACGTGTCTGCATATGATAGGGTCAGTAAAAGTGGTAGAGTGGCTAAATCATTCTTCATCGCATCTAGAGCGATTTGAATATGCGGAGTCATAAGTCCGTTCTGATAGCTTCTCGTAAGGAGTTGTCATACAAGGACTTGCATAAGCACACGTCCTTGGAAATCCATGTAGGGATGATGCCATAGAGTCGGTGTATTATCGATGATTTTCCAACCATTCGTGACTACGTCAGGTGATCTGTTCTTGAGCATACAAACGATTTTCCTGTTCAGGGTATAGCGTCTGAAGGGAGGATTATTGTAAGCATCTAAGAGGATGGAATTGAGATAAGGCTTCTCTGGCAACTCCTCTGGTAGAAGAGTTGGGATCCTTAATATCTCGTTGTCTTCTCCAGTAGTTCCTTGAATATTCCTTACAATAATGCATGGTATAATGCAGGAGTCTGTGAGCTATTGTTCGTCATAATAATGTGGGATACCTTAATGGTACACACTAATAATAGATTAGGTGCATAGAGCATTTACTTAATTCAACACTCCTTATGTCTGGTGTCACTTGTGACCTCATGTCAATGCAGTGGTGGTCTCTATGCACCTGGATGGTCATGTCTTGATCATTTCTCAAACAGGCCTTGTGGTCAGCCTATACTGTCAACATCTGATGTACACCATCAGACCATGTTGGCCCTGGCATTTGAGTCATGCTAGGGGTGAGATCTTTAATGTCATCGTGGAGTTCAGGATGCTCTTGTGATTTGAGGATGGACATGTTATTGTATGTTACTTTATTTTCATTCTCACTTATTTTTATTTCCACCATCTTCCCTATCCACCTTCTCCTTGCTTATCCTTTCTGAGATTATACTTCTAGGTGCAATCTGAAAGGGGGGTGTGTAAGGATATTTTTCTCACAGTATTGATGGCATTCTTACAGAGCCATCAATCTATCAATTAGTCCTTAGTCTTTTATTATTGTGTCAATTATCCCTACGTTGTGTATTCCAGCCTATATATCTGGTCTTATGCACTTGGAAGTGACGCACTGAGACTCAAAAACCACCTGTGAGGCCACTGGCCTTTACATTTTTTTGCGTAACCCAGTTTATGGGTTGCTTCACACAACACTCAGCCGCTCTCAATCCTCTTCCTCCTTTCCCTGATTATCTCCGTCCTCTAGCCTGTCAAGAAGGCTCTCTCGCTCATCTCTGGACCCTGGGAATTTTTTTGGAAGGGGCCAGTAGGAGGGTACCCGGGCCTGGCCCACAGTACTCTCCTACCTGAGAAGAAGTCCACCAATTGGGGACTCTCTTCCTCAGGAGCGGTGCTATATGCTACGGAGCATCGCGGAGTGGCATTAGGCAACGCACTGGCTGCATTTATGCAGGTCTCCGGAGCAGGAAAACCTTTTTTGGTGGATTTTTCGACGATTTTTGTGGATTTTTCGGGTTTTGGAGGTGATTGGCAGATACTCTGGGATCGCAGCACGCCATCATCATGCCACTACAGGGGTGAGTAGTACTCGCAAATCCGTTCCCATCGCACCCCTACACGCGCCGATCCCATCATTCCTTCCCTCATCATTGTCATCAACATCCTCCACACTCCTTCACGCGTTCAAACCCAAGGACCGCGCCGTTTCGCACGATTCTGGGGTCGTCGGATGCGCAATTTTAAGACCTCTCGAACGAGCCCATGCACGTTACGTTCAACGCGCGCGTCCCCTCAGAATTCGCGAAATACTGCGTCTCTCTCCCCCAGCTTATTAGCTGCGCTGCACGTCGCCCCCTTCACCGGTTCGCATAACAATACCATCGTTTGAAACCCCTTCTCTCCCTCTTTCAAACGAGCATACACGCGTCCGAAGCCGTGCAGCCGTCGCCGCGCTATTTGCAAGATATCGTCGAGACCTTCTCACATCCACCTTTTCTGCCCTGTACTCTTTCCACTGTCCTGCTGTTTCTGCCATTTACATTGCCTGATACACTACCTCTTATGTCTCTGGACTCATCTGCACCTTGCTATGTGTTTATCCGCCTACTCCCTCATTCCGAGCAGTAACGACCTATGCTGCTCACCATTCCTTTATCATCAGATACCAGCCACCCTACCTCTGTTCTCATACGAGCCTCTCCTTGTTGAAAGCAGTACAAAGTGTAGTGCAGTGCTAGGAGAAAGACGGACTAGCCACTTACGTTGAAGACAGTAATGGAGAGCTTGAAATATAAGCAAAGTTTGAGAGAGCTAGTAGAACTCAAGTATAGCGCAGAGAGGATGATAATTCACTAAAGAAATAACAGGATATTGTACTACTTATATACTGAAAGGAAAGTGTACGTGTAAGCGATAACAATCTACCTACAATAAAGCGCATGTACTGCTATAGCGAATAGCACAATAAGCGGTTGCTACGGAGTCCTAGGGTACAATAATGCATGGTATAATGCAGGAGTCTGTGAGCTATTGTTCGTCATAATAATGTGGGATACTCTAATAGTACACACTAATAATAGATTAGGTGCATAGAGCGTTTACTTAATTCAACACTCCCCCTTGCTCAAGTGTCAATGTGACAATTAAGTCAAGCAGATCTAGACTCAGCGTCTTTTTGGTTGATTTTTATATCCTATTTCTCAATGGCGTATTTTTCTCTGATGATCTCAAGGCCGTAGACATCCCTAAATTTTTTGAATTTATCATAGCTGAGATTTTTAGTAAGAAGATCAGCTGGATTATTTTTTCCTTTAATATGTAAGAGTGTGATCTTATTATCATCGACCAGATCTCAAATATAGTGGTAATGGACATCGATATGCTTTGAGCATTTTTCTTGTGCAGGGTTGGAGCTCAAGAAGATAGATCCCATATTATCACTACAGAGAGGAAGAGCAGAAAGCTCATAACCAAGTTCTTCGAAGAGATTTTTGATCCACATTAGCTAGTGTGAGGCTTTGAAGAGTGCTACATACTCAGCTTCAGTAGAAGAGAGGGCTATGACTGACTGACAGTGTGAAGTCCACGTCAAAGCACAGGAACTGATAGAGAGAAAATAACTAGAAGTGCTCTTGCAAGTACTAGGATCACTGGCAAAATCTGAATCTGAATAGCATATAATACCCTCTTTCTTAGCACCATCAATAGTCAAGCAATATTCTCTCATTGCCAAAAGATAGCAATAAATATAATATGCTTTCTGAAAGTGATTCTTGGAAGGATTTGCAGCATGTTGAGATAACTTAATAACCGCGAATGCAATATCTAGATATAATCTAATCATCAGGTATAGAAGGGACCCAATCACCTGCTGGAAGATAGAACGTAATTGAGGATCAATAGGGCCATCATTAAGAAGTGGCTGATAGCCAGCTAGGAGAAGAGTTTGAGCTAGAGCAGTTTTGATACCGAAATGCTCAAGAACTTTATTTAGATAGCCGACTTGATCAATAAAGATCCATCTATTTTTGCAATCGCGAACTATGCATATGCCAAGAAATTTCTTTATTTCTCCTTAATCATGACATTCCCAATACTTCATGAATTGAAGCTTCTTTTCCTGAAGGAGGGCAATGTTCTTACCTATAAAAAGCATATTATTGACATAGATAATTGTGTAAATATGCTCTCCAGTCTTTTTGTTAAGATAAACATAGACACCAGCATTGGATTTGCATCGCTTAAAGCCAAACTCAAGCATACTCTTAGTAATTTCTCACCACCAGGCTAAGCCAGCTTGCTTAAGGCTATACAATACTCAGTCAAGTTTCCACATGAGTCATTCTTTTCCAAGAATATGAAATCCTTCAGGTTGCTCCATATAGATTTCTTCATCTAGTTTACCATATAAATAGGCAGTTCTAACATCAACAGACTCAATATTCATATCTTCAAGCACAGTGAGCATGAGCATGACACGAGTTGTTTCATAGCAAACAACTAGAGAGAATAACTTATCATAGTCAATACCTTCAACCTGAGAGAAACTATGTGCAATAAGTCAAGAATGAAGACATCTATCAGACTTTTTGAAGAAGACCCATTTATTTTTAATTGCTTTGCAATTTGTAGAGAGCGGGACTAAGCAATACACTTGATGCTTTTTCAGAGCATCAAGCTCTTCCTTGCATACATTAAGCCATTGAGTTCATTTTTCTAGCAGCAACTTTTTAAGGTCAGCGAAGACTTTTCATCCAGATATTTTACTGAATTCTGGTGAATATGCAGTATTTAACAGCATTTTCACATAATTTACTCCCCTCTCTTTCACAATATAAGCCATATCTGCTTCAGAAGCAGGACCTTGGTCATCACTCAGTTTAGGAGAAGACTAGTCATGTTGAGATTGCCTGGGTGGCAACTCAAGATCATCTTTATCTTATCTATATTCATCAGGTAGTTCATGTCTCAGGCTGGTAGGCACACGGGACATCCATGGAAGTGGAACTTCAGCCTCTAGGGGAGGGCAAGATAGACGAAATATGAATTTAGGATTTCCTTCTAGATCTATTGCAGGGCGACAGAGTCAAGCAGACTTATAAGGTTCTTCAGAATTAGGAGAGGATCTAGGTGCACAGGTCTGCAAATGCAAAGACATGTGACTACCAGGGATTCTAATTGTGAATGGCTTAATTAGATTGCTGTACTTGTCATAAGTAGGTGAGGGTTCATCATCTATCCTTGTTTTGGGTTCTGTCCATGGACTTGTCTGCAGGTACCAGTCAGGAGTATGCGACTGTCATATGGGAGAATCACACATCAGAGAGGGAGATCTCAATCTGCACAGAGTACTATAACTCAAAGGAGTAGTCTCATGGGAGGATTGTGGAGGAGTATCACTAGGTCTATGAAGTAGTGAAGCACTCAGACCAGGTGTTGTGGAAGGTGCTGGAGGCAGAGGTGGTCCAGGTATAGGATGTGAGGGACTAGCTGGAGTAGGAGCCAGAGCCGGAGAATGCTGCAGACAGCTAGGCTGACTTGATCTTGGCCTCTGTAGAAGGTCCATTGGATCTTCTAGAACAATGTCATTACCCAAAGGTGTACTAGGAACTAGTGGAGGAGGTGGAGCTTCTTTTAAGTCTCGATGAGACTTTCTGGTGCAACGAGGAAACCACTCTTCGTCAAATAATGTTGTGGGACTAACAAATATAGAATTATTATGCATATGTCTCATAAAGCAATACGCCTTAGAGCTATGCTCATATCCTAGGAAGATCATTGGTTCTGATCAAGCACTTAGTTTATTTTTGTACATTTCCTCAGGGATAAAGACATACATGCCACAGCCAAATACCTTAAGATAACTTACATTAGGCTTTCATCCAGAAGCCATTTCAATTGGAGTTTTCCAATCAAGATGTCGAATTGGAGTTCTATTGTAAACATGAACAGCACATGCTACTGTGAATTCCCAAAGGTTTTTAGCAAGGCAAGCATAGAGTCTTATAGACTTGGCTTTTGCAACCAATATTTGGTTCAAGCATTCAGCGCATCCATTTTGTTGGTGCACTAGAGGTGCAGACATCTTGTGAGCAATTCCAAATGTGCTCAACAATATTTTAAATTCCTGCGATAAAAATTCTCTCCCCCAATCTATTTGGAGTCATTTAATCTGGAGACTGCTCTGCTTTTCAATAAGTGCTTTAAACTCTTTGAAAGCAGCTAATGTCTCAAACTTATACCATAGGAAGAAAACCCAGGTGTGAGAAGAATAATTATCAAGAAAGGTGAGACACCACTTCTTCTGATAGTAACTTTTAGTCAGGAACTCAAAGAGATCAGCGTGGATCAATCCAAGATATGCTAGATCATATTTCTCTGAAGAAGAGAAGTTCTGCTGGTGCATTTTGCCAAGAGCGCAACCAGGACAGATTGGATCTTTACTTGGAAACTTAATGTTAGAGAAACTAGAGATATTTTTGGAACAGTATCTGAGAACATTTCTCGAAGAATATCTGAACCAACAGTGTTAGATGTCATAATCAGTATCTCGCATGGTCATCGCCATGTTGATCAAAGACCTAATGATATTGCAATGTATCTAATACAGACTTTCCCCTTTCTGTCATAGTTTAGCCACTAAGAAGGTACTATCCAATTTGTTGAGAATACAAGTCTCTTTTTTGCTCACTTCGACTCTGAAACCTTGTTGCATAAAAGTGCTGAGGGAGAAGAGGTGATTTGCCAAATCCGGAATGTGAAATACTGGCCAAAGGGTTTTGGTCTGTAATGAGCCATTAACCTCGATCTCAATTAGAATAGACCCACATCCAATCACATTTAGAGGTGTAGCTTTATTCACAGTTTCATATATATCAAAATTACCAGGAGAATACTCAGCAAAATCCTCTATGAATGGGATAAAGTGGTGTGAAGTACCAGAATCTAAGAGTACATAATCATCAAACTTATAATTCCTACATAAATAACAATCATAAATAATTTTATTCTCAGAATTTGTATCTGTAATCATACAAATAGAATGTACATGATCAGGTGAAGATAAAACTCATTCAGGGTATTCCTGATCAATATATGAATCCATATATACAAAATCATTGATCATGTCCTTTACATTTTGTCTATGAGAGTATTGAACTCCATGTAGTGCCCAAAGGGGTAGTACTGACAGATAGGTTCCTGTGTCAGACCTTGGAAGTGAAGGCGCTTGACCTCGGCATGCTGACCTTGGATCGTCCCATCATCCAGACTGTAATTGGGACTGAGAGATAATGTTAGGAATAAACATATGTGAGAATAATTTAGATACACACACATAAGTATCGTCACCATAGTCTGATGCATCATCCCTAAGTGATATCATATCAGCATTGGGGGCAGAAGTCAGAGGAGGAAGCACATTAAGAGGCAATTGTGAAGGAGAAAGAGAGACAGCAGCTGGGTGCAGTGATGAGAGAGCACTGAAAAGGAGTGAGTCAGTGCATGTAGCAGCTATGGAGACTACAGACATAGCTCCAAGATGCTCATTCCACAATTTAAGCACTTTCTGGCCTACAGCCTAGTAGCATATCTTCTTAAATTTGAGCCTCTTGACGAGAGACTCCCCCACTGGGGTACTGAGGCATTCTGCCAGTAGGTGTGGTAGAACAGTGGACTCAGCAGCCTGTGATGCCCTTGTGTCATTGACCTTCTGCTGGATTGAAGGACCTAAGACCTTGGAACTAGAAATAATGGCCGGACTAGCGACTGTGAAAGCACTGAAAGTGACATAGGTGTTATCCATGTCCAGACCAGTGGCAGCAACTGTGAGCGAGATAATCTCAGTGTTCGCATTGTTGGCCTGTTGGCTCTTGCTTCCTTTTCCACACTTGCATGGCTTCTTCTTCTGATTACCTCCACTCAATCCGGAAGGCTGCTGGTTCCCAGGTTGAGGACCAGAATTGGTCTTCCCCTGCTGCTGGTTTTGTGGCCATTGCTGCTGCTGCTGCTGGGGGCGCTGTTGCTGCTGCTGACCACCCAAAGGGCCAGCATGTGACTGCTACTACTAATTAGGGTTTGACAGACCCTTATACCTCATGCCAGCTTGTGACATGTTAGCCTCATGTGACTTTACTTGATAAAGATGCTGCCATTATGTTAAAATAGCAGACTGGACTGAAGCATAATCAATAGTAGCAATTGGATATATTTGAAGATAAGTGGAGACGATATAGGACCATTCTCAAGGTACTGCATTTAGGAGATTCATTGCATGAACAAATCCAGGAATATTGATTGGAGGTTGAGACCTCTCCAAACATGAGTATGTGTTCTCAAGCAGCACGAGCTGTGAGGACAGCTCAACATTAGAATCAATATGAAATGATACAGCCACCTGGTAGTCGGCGAATATCGTAGCAGTGGAGTGAGTACCAAAAAGAGTCACCAAATGCATCCAGAGAAGCTGAGTAGTATCTTGATTGTGATGAAGAAGATGCCCAGATAGGCAATTGTTGATCATACCATGTGCCATGTGATTGAGAGATCACCAGTTATTCTGGGCTTTGATAGAAGCCACAGTGTAGATAGTGGATTGTACGGCAACTGCAGGCAAAAGAGCCATAGCCATCTGGACTGCAACAGCCAGCTGATCAACTACCAACTAGGGGATAGTGACAGTGCCATCAGCAATATCCCAGGCAGTATAGACCATACTGGAGAGAGTTGTCATCAAGAGAATATTCTCCATTGATTCAGACTACTCGACCCAGTTCTTCTCACCAACCAAAACAAGAACACCAGAGAGGAGCAAGAAAGTAGACATTGCGATCTAAATAAAATCTAAATCAGCAATCTATCTGAATTAATGAAATAGAGTGATTATAGGCCACCAGACCATATGCCTAAAGTGCATAGGGAATAAAGAACAGGCAAGTTGCAAAGTATGGCAGGGACACTGTCAACAACTGACAATAAGTTCCAACTACTCCAGCATGTCGGTGAGTGTCCAGGATATCTCAGCGACAACATACTTGGCAGTCGGGGCCCATAACCTGTTGAAAGCAGTACAAAGTGTAGCACAGTGCTAGGAAAAAGATGGACTAGTCACTTATGTTGAAAACAGTAATGGAGAGCTTGAAATATAAGCAAAGTTTGAGAGAGCTAGTAGAACTCAAGTATAGTATAGAGAGGATAATAATTCACTAAAGAAATAACAGGATATTGTACTACTTATATACTAAAAGGAAAGTGTATGCATAAGCAATAACAATCTACCTACAATAAAGCATATGTACTGCTATAGCAAATAGCACAATAAGTGGTTGCTATGGAGTTCTAGGGTACAATAATGCATGGTATAATGCAGGAGTCTGTGAGCTATTGTTCGTCATAATAATGTGGGATACCTTAATGGTACACACTAATAATAGATTAGGTGCATAGAGCATTTACTTAATTCAACACTCCTTATGTCTGGTGTCACTTGTGACCTCATGTCAATGCAGTGGTGGTCTCTATGCACCTGGATGGTCATGTCTTGATCATTTCTCAAACAGGCCTTGTGGTCAGCCTATACTGTCAACATCTGATGTACACCATCAGACCATGTTGGCCCTGGCATTTGAGTCATGCTAGGGGTGAGATCTTTAATGTCATCGTGGAGTTCAGGATGCTCTTGTGATTTGAGGATGGACATGTTATTGTATGTTACTTTATTTTCATTCTCACTTATTTTTATTTCCACCATCTTCCCTATCCACCTTCTCCTTGCTTATCCTTTCTGAGATTATACTTCTAGGTGCAATCTGAAAGGGGGGTGTGTAAGGATATTTTTCTCACAGTATTGATGGCATTCTTACAGAGCCATCAATCTATCAATTAGTCCTTAGTCTTTTATTATTGTGTCAATTATCCCTA
>KQ962369.1:407016-445164 GCA_001563735.1 Leucoagaricus sp. SymC.cos | reverse complement strand
ACTTGGGAGTGACACACTGAGACTCAAAAACCACCTGTGAGGCCACTGGCCTTACAATCTCCTCAGCAGTTGCCACACAGGAGGTGGCTCAACTCCTGTCAAAAACAGTAGTAATGATTCAATCAATGAATTTCAATCACCACCAGCACTCATTGCTGGAAATCAACATTAATTACAAAAGAAAATCATTGAGCAGTCTCAAGCCTGAATTCAATTCAATTGTCTAATCACCACTTGTTCACAAGTTTAAGTTGTGGACAATAGTGTTGCTCAGTATCAATCTAGGCAGTGATTCAAACTTGCCAATTGAATCATTACTACTATTGCTGATGTGAGTCAAGCCTGAAATATCTCTAGTGATTACCTGTCACTTGTTCCTTTAGGTGATAGGACCCATCCAAAAGAAAAATAAGCAAGAGAACATATGCTATAGAATTCATTGCACATTCAATGTTCAACACCCAACCCACAAAAAAACCCACAAACTCAGAAAACAGTAAGTTATTTCCTTTTCTTTGACTCCTTGTTTTGGGTTCCATTTTGTTTGGTGGGTTGATCATCATCTTCATCTTCACCATCATCTTCGTCATCAGAGCGTTCATCAGTTGCAACGTTAGTTGTGTAAGCTCTATTGGTATGTCACGTCATCAGTTAAGTGTTGGTTACACAATGATGAAGGAACATTCATACCGCCAGAGAATGCGTAGCATGAGGAAATACCAGAAGAGATTGATAAGATGAAGGAGGAAAAGAGGAACAAATACTTGGTATTTCATCCAGGAGACAAGGTAGGTGCCTTGGGTCCATATCCACTTTCTAGAAGTCTCACTGAAAACGTGTCAGAGCAGTATTATTGAGGAGAGAAGTAGGTGAACATACGGAGTGAGGTCATACTCATACCAGACGGACCAAAGCATGACAATGTTTAAATAGTGGCGGAAGTATCTGGGGGGCGTTTGTGAACAAAACATACTCCTGGAGTGAAGAGCTGTGCGCACGTCCAAACACCAATGAAAGACACAAAACTGTAAACCTTGGCCCTTTCCCATTGGATATAGTTCAAGAGCTTGGAGAAAGCCAAGAAAGCGTCGGGAATATCCATACTCATGAAGACAGCATTTCCAATCAGGGTCAAGTTAATGAGGTAGCTCCACCTGTAACCAAGTTATTCAATCCACAGGATCTACTTTGGGTGGCGATTAACTCACCCAACGAGCCAGAGGGTGACGACGTGGTGGGCTACAAGTTCGTAATAGTCCTTACGGGGCTTTTCAAGACCGAGGACAAGAACAATGAGCTGTTGGCACCAGTAGGCGGATTGCAAGAGGTAGTAGCATTTGAGTTCGGATATCATGTCCCAGTGAGGATAGCCTGAGGGATTATTAGCTTGGTGAAGGAAATAGGGAAGAGAAAGCTTCACCGATCCAGAACGCATCTGTGCTGTACCAGTACGTCGGGAGTTGAGACATGACACGCTACATTGGGTTTCTCTTCAGTCAAGATATGGTTGTCATCCGGCGTGTAGGACTCACGTATCCCCAAGCACCAGAAACTGCGAAGTAAACCAAAGCATATCCCTGTTCACAGAATCTATCGACTTTGGCTGGTTTCCTGAGCCCCCAATAGCGCGCAAGAGGCTGGAAAACACGAGAGGAGAGGGATTGACGGACAAAAGACCAGAAGATGACATAGTAGGAAATGAACACCAAGTCCCAATAAGTTTTTTGGTAACGCGGATCTGCGTCAGAGGATCCCGGGACGCGTCCAGCGAGGAGGAAGATGTTGCGAAATGGATTGGATACACCAGGAGATACGAAGGGTGTGAGGAGCTGCCAGTTTACGAAGAGGGCCAGGGGAAGTATGAGAAGCTTGAGCGCAGAAGCTGCGGAAAGAGTCACTGGGCTGTGGGAAGGTCTAGAGTGGAGTGGACTGACCTGGTTGGACAGCCCAGCGAAGGTATGGCGAGACTGGGGCACGATACGGTGGTGAGGACGCACGAACAGGCGTGTTTGAGCCGAGCGGACTGGAGGGAACCTGGGTGAGCAGAAAGTAAAACCACAGGTCATCGAACGCACGTCTGGGGGAGGAAGGAACCTGTGAGGTGGTGGTTGGGGTCGTCGCTGTGCAAGTCAGCCTGGCTCAGCGGAGAGAGCAGAGACTTACTGGATGGCAGCGAGCGCGGCCGGGCGGGACTTGGAGGTAGGCATTGTCGCGTCAAGCAGTGTCTATTTTTTGGGAGAATGAAATAGAAGTGAGTCACGTGTTGGCGAGGTCTTCCCCCGACCACCATGCTCCCTGTCCTCGGCCTCTTCCACTCCCTCGCCTGTCCCCACCCGCAATGTCCCCGCGCCCACTGTCTCTTTTCCCACAAGAGTCCGGAAGACCTCCCCAAGCCGATCGCCCTTGACATTCCCGAGGCTTCTGCGTCCTCGTCCCCGTCCACTCAGAAGCAGGCCACCGTTAAACGCCAGATCGCACAGTCCACAACTCCAGCACCAGCACCGGCTTCCCCTGTTACTGAGCCACCGCGGAAGCTGCAGCGAACGGGCACTACTCAGCGGCCTGTCGCAGTCCCTACTATTTCTCAGAACTCTGTATGCACTCATCCTACTCTCACGTGCCCAATCTCATTCTGCTCTAGAATGGCATCCCCATTCTCCGCATCAATGCTGCCCAGTCTCTCGTCCCTCTGCCCGTCAGACAGGTCCGTCTCATATGCCCACACATCGTAGTCTGCTAACCCTGTGCACTCAGACGATGCTCAAGACCCTCTACGAGCACTTTGTCGTCCTTTACTCCTCGATCTCTCCCCTCAGTCCCAGTCTCGCTGCCGACCACGCTCTTAAGCAGGAGGAAGAAGTCTATAAGAAATCCAGCAAACTCACTTACAGAAATGTAATTCTCTTCCTTCGTTTTGTCCTCAATGAAACTCATACCCCCAAGGCCGTCATCCAATGCGTTGCCGCTATCAAACGTCGACCTACGCCTAGTTCATTGTCCCATGCCTCAGTAGGGACTGAAGATCAGGTCAAGGAACGTGCCGAGCGTGCCAGATCTCTACAGGCCTTGGTCCTTGATCAGGCAACACTGGAGACTTTGGTCCTGTCGAAAGAGGACATGGAAAAATGGGGATATATGCTCGAGGTCCCGGAGGGTGAAGGTGGAGAAGAGTCCCATGTGGAAGGCAAGGTTATGAAATGCGAACGCTGCTCACAGCCTTTCCAAGTCAGTCGCACAGGTTCAGACACAGAATGTCTGTACCATTGGGGAAAGCAGCAGACGACCAAGCAGGGTGGTAAGTTTAGCTATTCGAAATCCCGAAACCATTCACTGATTCGTGCAGGTGAAAAGGTTCGGTTATACACATGCTGCTCTCGTCCAGTAGCCGAAAGCGAGGGCTGTGTACATGGTAGACACGTCTTTTACGAGTCATCGCCCGAAGACTTGCATTTGCGGCACCCATTCTCATTCCTTCAGCCTCCTTCAAATTCACCTAAAGCACTTGATATCGCCGCGATGGATTGTGAGATGGTTTACACTACCGGTGGTTTTCGCGTCGCTCGAGTTTCTATCATTGACGGAAAAGGTAAAGAGGTTTTCGACCAGCTTGTACGAATGGATGAGGATGTTCATGTCATGTAAGTTGTCGTTGCTTTCCTGCATACTCCTAACCACTGACCGAACATTGGCCAGTGATTATATCACCCGATTTTCTGGGATGAACGAGGAATCCCATTCAAAAGCAACGCTGCCGCTCGCTTCTATACGCAAGTCCTTGGACAAGTTAATTAATGCAGACACTATTCTTGTTGGACATGCACTGGATAATGATTTGAAAACAATGCGGATCGTTCACCATAAATGTGTAGACACGGCTATTTTGTTTCCCCACCGTGCGGGTCCACCATATCGCAGGGCCCTGAGAGATTTGTAAGTAGTCTGACTAGGCCCTAGGACTCAGAGCGCGTATGCTAACAAAATTCGGCTATAATAGGGTCCGAGAGAAACTAGGAAAATTGATTCAAACAGGTGATGCATCGACTGGTCATTCGTCCGCCGAGGATGCTGCTGCCTCGCTTGATCTCGTGAGGTGGTACATCCTTAATGAGTCGACAAAGAGAAATTCTTCGTCGGCTACTGGCTTAAAATCAAATTCTGGTATACCCTCCTCGTCTACGCCCAAGGACTGATTTTTTGTCTCTTGTTCTTTCTGTGTCACTTCATTTGCATTCTAAGTCTCTTGGACTCTTTCACTCTATTCCATCCCATTCAATTTTGTCCGTCTGTTCGACATGTTAATATACTGTAGTAGTAGTAGGCGTGGCGTTTGTGTTAATGTATGTATACATGAGACAAGGTATATCCAAGTGTGCGCTATAATACACTAGAGATTCGAGATATATTCTATACACCCACGCAAGCTCCTTCCAAGCAGACACGATCATGAATCCAGTTCAGAATAATGTTATCGAGGCCACCTGTGAAGATTCAAGGACTTCAAGTATAATACCATCATAACCGTATACTTAAGGTACATTCCAGTATCAGGTATCCAGGCGGGTAGGAGGGTGAAGAGAGGCTCACAACGAGTTGTTGGATTGGGTAGTTGGAGTCCATCTTCGTCATCTGTTCTATTTAATCGCATTGAAGGTGGAGGTTCTCTCGGACTCAAAAAGTGACTGATAGTTTCGAAGCGATCGTAGAATCGTTTACGAGGTGGTGTATCTGCCGTGATAGTGAGCAGGAAACGAAGACATGGGGGATAGAGCTCAGTGTTTACCATCTTCGTCGTCTTCTGGGGTACCTTCGATCTCCCAGTTGCATCGTTTGTAGCGCTGGAAGAGAGGTGACCCGGGCTAAGTGACGTCGTGTAAAGATTCTTCAATAGCTCGGGAAGAAAAATAAAAGGCATACGATATTGGTGTGCACAATTATCTTCTTCACCGTGTGTGTATTTCCGGAAATGAAGAAGTCCAAACCATGTTGGAAGTAATTGTAAAAGTCTGTTAATGTCGTCAAACATGGGATAGATAAGATAGTGGCATGGAGCAACCGTACAATCGGATTCATTAGCATGGGGTTCGTTAGTGCCTTTGTCGGTTGAATGGATCGTCATGCGCTCGTCTTCCTTGTAGTGTACTCGTAGAGGCGGCCCAAGGTCGAGTGTCAGATCTTGAGCGGTTGTACCGTGCAATTTGATATGTAGCGGTTTAGATCCGGAGGGATAGAACTGTAGACGGATTCCGTCGTGTACCTGACAGTCATGTTCAGTCGGGCCTTGGACGAAACGGAAAGGTCATACCTTGATTATTGCACGCTCGATATCTCCATGCATGACAGGGCACTCCGAAACTTCATCCAGCGCATCATGGATCTTGCTTTCACCTCCAGGTCCTTTCTGTAGAATCACGATCCTCTTGACCTCCTGCATCCTGTCCTCGTCACCTTGTTTGCCTTTCGCTACAACTTTCTCTGCTCCATGTACATGCCCATCTTCATCAAAGCTAAACCACAATCCAGGATACCTCAATTCATCTTCTCCACTTCCACTGGGATATGTAGGCCCAAAGATTCGATTCACACTCACTCTTTTGAATACTTCTTCTTGTGAGCTTAATATCGTGTCCCTGTATTTGAGGACTAGAGGGGGAGGATTGGAAGAACGGAGGTTGGTGAGGCGGATTGTGTGGAGTCGTTGGTTTGTACCGGAGAAGAGGAGGGAAATGTGTGGGCGGAGGTGCAGAAGGATGGGTGTTGGTGGTGTTGTGGATGTGTCTGAATCGTATGTTATGTCGATCTGGGGAAAGTGGTGAGAGAGACGTCGCAGTGTATCGAGGATTGTCCAGAGGGATGTCCCTGTGTGGAGAATATGGTGTTGATAGTTAGTTGATATATTGAGAAGAAGCCCAACAATTTACCAAGTTCGAAGATACCAAGACCGGAGCCTGGACGGATGTCGAATTCGAGAGTAGAGTACATGGTGGGATATAGCAGGGTGCAGATGTCAGTTAACTCAGGAGTCAGGACAAAGGGACCCCACTTTGGGAAATGACCGTGCCTGCGGTGGTGCTTAATTTGATCGACGCGCGCTGTTCGGCCTCTCGTGTTCCACAATCAACTAACGCGTGAATCGACTATGACGGATACACGACAAAGGCTTGTTATCAAGGCAAGCGTCTACATATTGCTACAATACATCATCTTACGCGCTTGTCCTTGGTCTCAGGTTTTCCGGAAGTATTCTAATGCACTCGGACCAGACGCTCTGGGCTTCATTGAAAATATCCTGACCGAACACGAAATACCAGAAGAGGACCTCGAATCAAGTATTGAAACTCTTGCGAGGGAGTATAACAAACAAGATGGTAAGTTCTCTCTCTGTCTCCCCTTCTTGCATGAAAGACAACTGGGCAGTATGCTATTTCTAGATGCGACGATGAAAGTATCTATCGAAGTTTTGAAGAGGGTGTATACAAGCTTACAAGATCAGGACGAAGACGGTGGAGGAGGCGTGACTGGGATGGATGGGATTTATAGAGACAGGTTGAATCCAGAGAATCATCTGTGGGTCATTGATGCGTATGAAATGCCTAGATGGCATTGGTCTAATGAACGAGGTGCTTTTGAACGGTACGCCCTCCTCTTTCTTTTCCTGTATTTTATCTTCTTCTTGATGTAAGATATACACAGATCAGCTGTTTCCTCGTCGGTCTCCTCGACACCGGAATCGAGAATAGCTGCGATAAGGGATAGACTGGATATAATCCGACAAACTGTCCTCCGAAATGAACATTTTGCACCTTCGACTATCCCTTCAAAAGACCGAGAGAAACTTGTCACATTGAAATCAACGAAGCAGCTGCTCGGAAGGCCAGGGCAAACATTCTTGCTTCTGGGAATGTTGACGCATAATAAGGAGGGGAAGATGTGTTTAGAAGATGCGGATGGGAGTGTCGTGCTGGATTATTCTACCTTGGTATGTGCCTTCTCTCGATCCGAGAATGTGAGTATTGATCATTCTTCGTAGGATGAACCTGGCGAAGGATTGTACACGGAGGGATGTTTTGCGCTCTTAGAGGGAGAGTATACAGAGGATGCGACTCTGGAAGTGATAGCTATTGGTCAACCGCCTTCGGAACCTCGCTCAGTTGCTAGGTGCGCTTTCATATTGATCTTGCTCGTTGTCGACTGACAATTCCTAGATCAATATATGGGCACATAGATTTCCTAGGCAAAGGCGCTACTTCAATATTGGAAGATGTCAGTGCGAAGTCTCTTCTTTAATTTACCATCGGCTTAATAGGCGACACAGGCACACCTGGCAATTAGAGTCCGGGAAGAACTGCAGGAAATGACTTTCTTCTTCATGTCGGATGTCTGCTTAGACATTCCTGATACGTTCAGAAACTTGCAGAGAATGTTTGACAATTGTATTGAGAATGATTTCATACCCAAAATCATTGTGTTATGCGGAAATTTCTCTAGTAAATCCATATCACACGGAAGCGGCAGGGATATCCAGAGATACCAAGGTGCGCTTTTCTTTTGTTATTAAAGTCCTTTCATTGCTAACATGAATATAGATGGCTTTGACGCCCTTGCAGACCTTATCGCCTCATACCCTCTAATAACGCGGACAACACATTTCGTTCTGGTGCCAGGACCCCTAGATCTGACCCTCAACTCGATCCTCCCTCGACGGCCGATCATGTCAAGTTTCACAACCAGGCTGAAAAACAAAATCCCGAAAGTCCATTTCGCGTCAAATCCCTGTCGCATTAAATTCTTCAACCAGGAGATTGTGATATTCAGGGAAGATATCATGTCGAAGATGTTGCGAAATATGGTGGGCGCGAAACCGGATGTTTCGAGCTCGGATCTGAAGCGCTTCGTAAGTGCCGATTCATTGTATTTCGCAACATCCGTGTTGCTAAGTGTACTTGCACGCAGCTTGTTCAGACAGTACTTGACCAAGGCTATCTCAGTCCTTTGGCTCTAAACATTCAACCTGTGCTGGCTGACTATGATCATTCCCTCAGACTGTATCCCTTGCCGACAGCGGTGAGTGAACACCGATGCTTTCCCATCTATTGAGACTGAGACCAAAGTATGTAGCTCGTCTTGGCGGACAAGTATGATCGATACAAGCTAACCTATATGGGCTGTCATGTCTTCAACCCTGGCACGTTCTCGAGCAACACCCCTGCCTTCTGGATGTACAAGCCTGCAGAGCTTAATTCAGAAGAATGGTCAGTTCTGGCCCTCCTTGTTTCTCATCGTCATCAATTGATCGCTGACGGTTTTGATGGCGCTAATACTTAACAGTGTCCTTGACATCTCCGAGGATGACTGATCAAAATTTTGGGGCCCCATTTATATCTAGCAGCATAGAGGGGCAGGAGAGCAGGATTTAGTGTACATGTCAGAGTAATGTTCATGTGTAGAGTACAGAATATGGACCTACTCAGAGGCCCTCATTCTTAATTGCTGGCTGCCTGCAGTAGGTGGGCATCGCCCTGAATTGGAAATGGTCCGATCGAAAAGCGCGGAAAGCATTCCGTCGGAAGAGGACAATGATTGGGCGTTTGACAACCCCTGGCAAAGTGACGTTTGAGGCTTGTAAGCAAACATTCTGTGGCAGGTTCGCTCTGGCCCTGTTCTTGTCCCGCTTCCTTTCTCTACCTCTTCACCCTCTTCTTCGCTACAGACTCATAGCACACGTTATACATGTGCTCGCACTGCTGAAGAGCTCAACTTTTGATTACCAAGCAACTGGTACGCGTTTGAAATACCTCAAACATCATTTCGGTTGCTCATACGGGTCTGTATAGAGTTCTCACAGAAACTCGATGACTCAATGGAACATTGGGAATATCTTTTACACTGTCTTCCACGTGCTACTCTTTGGGAATCCAACGACGCAGTGGTCTAGGGTGCTCACATGGCTAGCTCGAATCATCACGATCTCGCTGCTCCTTCGAACGTACATCGCTCCATGGCTCCTCGCATTGACGTCCAAACACATTCGTATTCGCAGCATTAGCCTGAGGTCTATAAAAGGCCTATACTTTAGCAGAGGAAGGTGGACATGCCGAGTAGAGAGGATAGGTTATGTCTTCGGAACAGTCAATGGGCGAAAAAGGTTAACAGTGCGCATCGACGGATTGAAAATCGATATGCAGAAAACGACAGAGGAGGAGGAACAAGCCGAGATACTCAGGAGAAGACCCAAACATAGACGGAATTTGACCTTGGCAGATCTAAATCCTTCACCGCTGGCTGGACATCTTTGGCGCGTCTTCACGAGAGTGGCGTTGGCACTTGAACCTTGGTTGCGCCCTCTGATACGAAATGCGGTCGTGGCGTGTATTCGCATTATGATTCAATGGCTTCCTGTAGTCACACAAGCACTTTCATTCGAACTGCATTCGACCGTGTTTACGCTTGCGCAGATTCCTGGGACTCAGGTTGTGGCGGATGAGATCAATCTGCACGCGGAGTTGAATTTAGTGCAGGTGGAGAACTTGATTGAAGATTCAGGGGGGTTGGAAAGGCAGGATGGGAGGAAGGTTGAATCTGTGGCGTCGTCTTGGACGTTCTATGGTATGGCGGCGTGGAAAAAGAAGATGTCTGATGGATTAAGGAGGGCACTGGATAGAGCATGGGGAACGATGCATGGGACAGTGACGCTGTGTTTCAAGTTGAATGATGTCGCTGGTACGACTCACAAGCAAGGACAAATTGGTGGGTTATCTTTACAAGACGGTGTTTAGATATGTACAAATGCTGACCATGTTTTGTTTTGTAGGGCATGAGAGCACCCGCATTTTCTTTCGTTTACCAGGAACAGCTGCGCTCAATGGAAAACTCAGATTTTTCCCTCAAACCGCAACCATCGACGCGAATAGTATTACATTGGGGTTGACAATGGACGAAGTTGCTGTGGGTGTCGATTTATTGAACGATATCCTTCGCGTAGTGGTGCCTCCCAAATCCAAGACGTCTTTGAATGTCGTTAAACCCATCACATCCCTCGAAACGCCCTCACCTGCAACACCTTCCAACGTAGTGGAGGAGGGGGCAGAAGTTGTTGCTTCACCTCCTTCATCGCCGCCAAAACGCTCGAGATCGTCAACTATCTTCTCTACTAATTTCCTTCCTGTATCTCCTGCTGCTTCTTTTCGCTCTCTGGAAGGGAAATTGTTACTATCGCCCAAAGCGAGTGCGTCTCCATTCCTCAAAGCGTTTTCTGTGAGATTCCTATCTGAGTCTTATGGAAACTATGTACTGACAAACAATCTAGTCGTCGATTTCTTCTAGAGGAAGGCTTTTTGCTCCACTCAATCGCAAGCTAAAGGATCAACGATACAAGGTAGTTCAAAAGTGCTCGCTCGGTCCTGACTATACTGATTGCTCCTTCTTGCCAGTCTATTCTATCGGTTATCAACAAGGTCACCTTTCAAGTCTCTTCCGTGTCGCTGTCATTTTCTTCTACAACCTCAAATTCTATTTTCTACAAGACTGCTATTCGAAACGTGCATCTGGATTTCCACCCAAGTTCTGCTTCGACGGATCCTCTTCACGCCCAGTGGCTTGGCCGCACACCCAAACCGGAAATATTCGACCCAGAAACATATGGCTTACAGTTCCGTATCACAACAATTGTTTTTGAAAGACATAAGCGGAACGACGTATTCCCTCTCATTACTCTTGGCACCCTCGATTTCCAGGCAGTGGTGTACCAATGGCCATCGCCTTGGTTAATGCCTTGCATATTCATGAGGGGTGATCCAAACGCCCCGTTTCTGGCAACTTCGCTGAAGATTGGGGGCGTGGATCTTACGGATCGGTTGGATGATCTACGAGATTTCTTGGAACGAAGGGTATCCAAACCCAAGGATATGGCACCGAGACAAAGTTTATTGGAGAAGCTTGATGACTTGCAGCTCCCTCGTTGTTCCATGCAGATGCATTGCGGGGCTATTTGTGCTCGCATGATCTGTGAGAAAAATGATCAGCAGGCGTCGAGCATGTTGGAAATGAGGACGAGCGGGTTCATCTTCGGGTTTAACGCTGAGTATGACCCGCACCTCGCTATCTCACACTCATTACCGCTTGGTGCTGCACGCCTCTCAGGAATTGCCACTCTTAGCCTGGACCCCGTACTCTGTCACGTACGGCCGGGATGGGCTTCTGTTGGGTCCGCATCGGATAATGAGTTCCTGAATGATCCCCCTGTTCTATCGATCGGGGCCATCGACGTTGGTGGCGACATCAGCGCGGAAGCGCAAGAAGAGCTGGATGTTTATAGGATCAAGAAGGCATCGGTGTTCTGTGATGTGCATACCATCATTGACACTGTTTGTCTGGAGTTGTGGCATGCAGACTCCGTTCTGGCAACAGTACAGCTACTGGCGATGCTACCTGCGCGCCCACAGCCAGCTCCAGATGAGGGGGCTGTCCCCGCTGTATCAGTCCCTTCTGGCTTTGCGGTTTCATTGACGTTGGCCAGGTTCATCGTTGTTGTTACTGCCCCGGACATCAATCCCGAGGAGACAGACCTCTCACGAGGCATCGGATTGAGAGCACTAATATCCTTGGAGTTTTGTGCTTTCGAAGCCAAGCCGGACTCCATTCCTCGAGACCATAAACGATTGGAATCACGTATGTTGTTAGGACTATCGAGGGAGAGGCTTGTGGATGCGATTGTAGCAGCATCCCAGAGCGATAGTCAACCCTCTGCTGTCGCTACTGCTGCTCGACTGTCCATTCAAAACTTGGTTGTTCGTTGCGCAGTGGCCACGCAATTCGAATCCGATGATCCTTTCCTCTCTGGCAAGGATGACTTCACACCCACAAACGACGAATTCATCCGAATCAAGTCTGTCAAGGCGGATGCTTCACTTGCAGCTTCACTTGATCAAGAGGCGCCGCAGAATACATGCCAAGTCGTCGTTGACATTCCTTCAATACGCAGCAACTTCCAGCTAGGCAACATTTATTGCGCCTTGCTTGCTCTGCAGACGATACAAAATCTGACTCACATTCGTTGCATCAGCCGCAAGGAGAGTTACAAATCCCCGTCTGCCTTGGTCCATGTGTCGTTAGAATGCCGCATTCAGGCTTTCAATTTACTTTGGTCGCTTCCGAACCAGACTGTTGTTTCTCTCCTCGAGGATGCATGTTTTACCTTGCTACCAGGGCAACCTATTCGCTCTCAATTCAAGTCTCTGGCATTCTGGGTATCTCCCCCGACAATGGTAAACAAATGGGAGCACGAGCCGCATCAAAAGTGGGATGAACTACTCACTTTTCATCAATGGGATATTTCGTTGCCCGTGGTTGACCAAGCCATTTCTGTTGCAACCAAAGGAGAAAGCCTGCGTCTACGCATTCCCCATGGCTACATATTGGCGGATCTGATCCTCGATCTTACTGTTGTAGCAAAGGCCGCCAAGCATCTCGTTCACATTGTCAAATCTGGGATGTTTACGGACATGCCTTCTCCCGAGCCTGAGGGACCGAAGCTTGCGCCCAACATGACCTTTGATATTGGTAGTTTCTGCATTGAAGCCATTGATGATCCATTTGAGGCTAAACTGAGTGCGATCTGGAGAGTTGGGTTGGAGGCGGTGAAACAGCGGTTGGAGCGGGAAGAAGCATTCAGTGCTAAGCTGGCAGCTATTCAGGCGGCAGGAGATAATTCGGACGTGAAGGTGGTTGTTGAGGGAGATCATGATTACCGGTTCACAGCAAAACATACCGTTCCTGTAGAGGATGCTCGTCGACGACTAGACGAAGTTCATTTCCTAGATTGGAAATTCCGCTTACAAAATTTGAGGAATTCTTTCTCGAGACAGGAGTCGATAATCCTTCACAGACTTTACGGCCCCCAAATCAGGAGCGGAAAGGCGCCGTTCTCCAAGTCTAAGCTGCTGGCTGACTCTGGAGCCCCACCTCTCTTCAGGCTTTTCATCAAATCTCTCAACCTGGTTGTTTCTCTACCTACATTTTCCCTGGACAAAATACCCAATTTCCTCCATGAGCAAGGCGGTGGCTTGCGGAGGGATACAGAATTCTCTCTCCTTATTCCCCTCCATGTCAATTTCATGCTCAACTCGGTCAGAATTACCATTCGCGATTTTCCAATTCCTCTCCTCCATGTCCAACGAGATTCTGATTCTAGAGTTCCCGCTTGGACATTCGATTCAGATGTTGTCATTGCAGAAGAAATGGGATCTGACCTCTCATCTGACTGGATTGAGTGTCCTGTGCTATTAGCTAATCAAGGCATATATGGGACGAGCCCCCTTTCGTTGCATGTACCGAAGACTATCATGCCTGTCAAAACATATGCTTGTCCGAACATTGATATTGCCACCTCATGTCCGACAATCCTTTCTTGGGGAGTGAGTTATACTCCGTCTATACAAGACGTTGTGAGGATTATAGAGACTTTGACGCCGAACCCCCAGGATTCTTCTCCTCCCATTGGCTTCTGGGATAAAGTGAGTCATTAATTAACACGAGTAATATATTTCCTAATGTGCCCGGTTTATAGTTACGTCTTATCGCCCACTGGAAGATCAAGTTTTCATTCAGAGGAGAAGTGCGCTGCTATCTCAAAGGTAAACTCAGTCTCACACGTCATTACTTCTGGAAACTACCCCTTGACATAATGTACACACTAGGTTCTCGGGATCCTGTGCATATAGCCGATAGTGGAACGGGATTTGTCCTCGTTTGGAGAGGATCTCCTGAGTGGTTGATTGGTTACTCCAATGAGCAGCAAGAATTAATGCAAGTCACCAGTGATGCGATGTTGATAGCCATTCCAAGGTGGACATTACACAAATAAAGCTAGAAGCTGACTGATCAGGGATTCGTAGATTTAGTGAACCTGCACCAGACGGTGTTTTGAATTTAGCACAATCTTCCGCCAATCCGTATCGTAAAATTTGTGCCGAACTTCATTCTGGTGTTCGCTACGGAATCGGCTTTGTCTTTGAACGGACATGTGACCCGACGTGCCCCAAATGCTCAGGAAACGTGTTCCAGCGGCAGTGCAGGATATTTGACTTCATTCCACACTACGATGTTCGGCTAGAGACTAAACTCAACAAACCGGCGCTAAAGGTATGAATGGAAATGTCCCTTGAACACTCGCATCTTGATAACATTTTGGACGTAGGCTGCCAACGACTCTTATAGGGCATTTCGCTCAGACTTTATCCATTTCTCTTTCTCGCTTTCGGCATCCACCAAAATGCGAAGTGGCATAGCCAATGCTTTACATCTGACACCTAAAGCCTTCACCCACTTTTGGACATGGTGCTCGCTCTTCGATAACATTCCAACGTTGCCTATCAGGGCAGGCTCTTACTATGTCCCTCGCCTAATCACTCCTAAATTTGGGCGACATATTGCCACGATTAAGTATCGCATCATCTTAACCAGATTGTTTGTGATGCACGGATACATGGATGATGCCCACGAGAGTATGTGATTGTTTTTCTTGAGATTCATTCGCCCGCTCATTTGTGTTTACTCAGCATGGACCGATGGCATCACACCTTGGGTTGGGGTCAAAGGCATGGTCGACGAGCTTCGCGTCGATATGCATCAACGTGATCAAGAAACAAAAGTTCGAGGGGTTAAGCCAGATGAAACCAGGACAACTTATCACAAGCCCTTCTATGCAGCTGAAGTCGTGCTCAAAGGCGTTGATCTTCGGACTGTCCTTGCTGTTTTCGAGGAGCCGCTGAAAATAGAGGTTCCCATGGCTGGTTCACCGCTCACGAGAACCTATCTGAAGTATAACAAGCTCCCGAGAACGCCTCTCTCCTCCTCATGGTACAATATCCACGACTTTGTTGAACTCGATTGGACATCCTCCGCTGAACCTATTCTTCACTGTCTACCGTTTGCGACATGCCCTCGGTTTGCATACGTCAAACGAAACGCCGCCAAGATTGGCAATAAGCTGGATAACAAGTTTGGTATTGAAGACACCCATTACTGCTTGCTTGAGCAAGAGCCTTGTGAGAATTTTATCCTAAACTGATTTGGCCGCTTCACTGAGAATTTGTAGCTATCCCACAGATCCAGATATCACTTGCAATCGACAGAATAGATGAGCTGAAACACAGCTCCGTTGAGGGCTCATCACACGTACGTATCCCTGGTGTTCCTCCGTAGCACTCATGTTGACCTCCCTGTCTCACTACCGCAGAATAGTTCACGATCTCATCAAAAGATGATTGGATTGCTCCAGGATTACATTGAATTATTGAAAAGCGCTGAGAGTGAAGCTCATCAATACCACTTCAAAAACTATCATATGCCATCCGAAGTCGTGCTTCCTGAAGAATGGGCTGAGTTCGATCACGTTTATCAGTTGCATTCTCCAAACCTGTCCCTTGACAAAGCAACGCGAGATGTGAGATCTTTCTGTACATTATGGAAGAGGCGGGTATTCACATCTAAGCTTTTGGGCAGATTATGATCCAGTATTACCATTCGTCAAGAGAAAGGAAAGGTTTCGAATATCATCTCGCGGCCCGGTAGGTAGAGCATTGTCTCATCTCAAACGTTTCTCTTAAACGTTTTTAGGGCGGTGAAATTCATTCGAGATCAAGCCAAAGCAGCTAGAGTTGCGCCGGACGCTGATGTAAAAGAGCGACGTCAGAACTCAGTAAACACCGCACAATTGGCTGCCTCCGCTCTCCGTAAGATGCTCAGAGGAGAGGGCGGCAAGTCATCGGTTGAAGTTGAAGACCAGGAGCACATGGGTTTGCAGACCGACCCTTTAGATGGATGGTCAGATGGAGTAACACTTCGGAAGGCGCATTGCTGCTTCCTCCTCAAGCCCCAGGTCGTATTAAGGGACGAGGATTCTGGCGATGTTTGTGTTGCCGCAGCTATACAAGCCAAACTTCAGTCATTCGCAATTTTGGATAATGCCAACATTGATGATCCCATCAGTGGGAAGATCATGTCACGGTAATCCTTCTATTCATCTCGTAGGTGGTTTCAACCATCTGACCTTAAGTTATCGTATACTATACAGGAACTATACGTCGCTATCGGGGTTTCAGGCCCTCGCTCCAGTACATGACGCAAGACCTACGCGCTTGCGTATCCCGCTGGAAGTCTTGATCGATTTGCGCTGCGAAAGTCAACAATTTGAGCGCATCGTACCTCAAACGGACGCGACTTTTCACTACGACAAGTTCAATCGTCTGCGTCTTCGTAATCAGGTCACCTCGGACCTGTCTGTCACTTCCTCAGCGGATCCAGTGTCTTCAATCACGCACACCCACTTGCAAGACCAGACAGTGAGCATTTGATATTTCTCTGCATCAACAAGCATTTATTTATTTTGAATAGGATCTCATTCGAATACATATACCTCATTTCACCGTATCAGCAAATGACAAGCATTTCCGGACCATCTCGAACATCATAACGAAGCTGTTGCTGTTCTCCGATGTGACCCACAAAGCACGACTTGAAAAATTGGAGACACTCCTTTTCAATTATGACTTCACGGATCTTTGCCAAGCTGCTCACGTGATTGTCAGCTTACAAGGCCGCCTGCGAGCTTCCCTGGAGACAGAAAGAACACTTGAGAATAGCACCCGCCATCTCTCTGTGGAAGAAGACGCAAAGATTGCACGATTGCGGCTTAGGGCTCACATCATTTCTTTGACAGAGGAACTCGACTACCTCTTCGGCGCCATCAAGCTGGCCCAAGATCGTACTGACGAGCGCATGGACCAGAAATCCGCATTATTGGTTCACGCATCCTCCTCAGAATTGTCGTGGAGGATGTTAAGCGAAGACAAGAACTTGCTGGCTAAACTCGTCATACAGCACAGCAATTTCTATTGGCTCAGCAGGCAAGATAGTGCAATGGTCAATGACCTGGCTATTGGAAATTTGCAGGCGTTTGATGGATCTAGGGATGCAATTTGGATGGAAATTTTGCTTAAGCACAATGAGCCTGCCAACCATCCTCTTCACAAGGTGTGCCCTAAACATTCTTGGTGAGACGGAGATGGCCTGACAGTTCGTAGCGTAATCTATTCTTAGTGGCTCATTGGAGCATCCTTCCGCCTGTTGGGGGGATCTCGATCTACGAGACATTCGAAATTTCATTGCATCCACTCAAACTTCAAGTTGATGCGAAAGTTGGGCGCCGCATTATGGAATATCTTCTACCAGATCGACGTCACCGACCACAAAATAATGAAAACTCAAGCTCCTCGGATGCCCTTGAGATACCAGAATCAATGGCGATTAATATCCGCAGCCCCCCCTTACGCTCATCAATTGACTCCCCTCGTGCTTTACAAACTCTTCATCCAGACTCTGCTACAGGGTCACGTGACATGAGACTGGCTGGTCTGCGGAGACTTGGGGCATCCCGCTCGTTCACCGACCTTCGAAGTACTCGGGAAGACCACCACCGTTCACACTTACTCCCCTCCAAAAGCGGCTCAAATGGAAGATCGGAATCACCAGATACTCTCTGCCTCATCTCTCCTAGGGTGAAGATAGACTCAACTTTTGTTGATGAACAAAAGGGTGATGCAGCGGTGATGATTACCCGCTCCTCTCTGAAAACATTCGTTTTTGTGAAGGTTGCTAGGTTTGTGGTGCTGAATTTTGTGCCTTTCTCCCGCTTAGTCCCTCCTTTAGCATGAACTTAGTCCTGAGCATAATCAAAGAAGGCTCTTTCGAGTGCCACGATGTCCGCATTAAAACAAAGGATCTCGTCTATCGCAACCAAACTTCGAGCGTAGGTCCCCCAGTCATCTGATTGAATGAAAATCTGATATATCCTCAAACAGTTCGAGGAACTCGTTAACCAGTTCATACCTTCCAATATGAATTGGAGAGGGTGGATGAAAATGGTTTTCCATCAACCTCTGATTCCGGTTCTTCCTGTGGCCAAAGAAATCCTGTCCAAGACGAAATTGATTGGCGCTTCAAAAATGCATCGTGATGGAGATAATAGTCACCCTCGCTTCAGCAAGGAGACGGACTCAAAGAAGCGCACTCTGACAAATTTTCATTTTCCAGGCATAAAACGAAGTCAATCCTTGCACACCAACAGCCAGACAAGAAAGTCTTCACGCCATTTGGAGACTAGCCCGGCTCACGCTTCACAGCCTCTGACATCAGAGTCTTTGGTCGCAGATGAACTCGGAGTTGCACAAACCAAAAGCCGGTCAAGTTTCAACACATTTCATGAACTTCCTCGCCGTTCTGCTTCCCCGGGCCTTTCCTGATTTTTCGCATTGACGATTACTCTTTCCTCACAAGAGGTTTCTTCTAGACAGTGCCTCATTAATCATTATTTGTGATTTACAAGCTCATTTATTCTGCATTATTCAGTTAATTTATATTCGCGCTTGAAAACAAGTCGAGATAGTGATTCCTATAATTAACTCACGTGTTCACAATTAGCACGGCCAATACATCATTTACATCATCTGCCAGATCCACGATGAGCCGCCTTAAGGGGCACTAGCTCCCCAACCTGCGAGACAGCCAGGCAGCTATTAATCCTCTTTATTGGTCCCCCACCTCCTCAACGCGCATATTCATCATGCCCTCTATTCGAATTCGTCAGCACGGCTCTCACGCTAGTCTCCAAGAAAACCCTGAGTCTGGACTTCTCTCTCCCCGCTCGTTGGCAAGCTCATTCACCAGCCCCTCAACGCCCACCGGGTCCGCCCCTCGCCCTCCGAGACCGGGACTATCGCTGCCAGTACTCAGAAGTGGAGAAGCGATCCCAACGTTTCGACCTCGTTCCAACACAAGGAGTCTCAGCAAAGTTCAGTCTCGCGTGCTTGGAGATTCTCTTCGGAACTCTCGGAATTCAACGTACCACGGTCATGGTAGCTACCGAGGTTTTGGATCAGTTGAATCTCCAAAATCTCTTAGCCGTCTGCCAATACCGCATTATCATACCGAAGGATCCACCCCGCAGCACCGCGAGCGGGCCACCTTTCCCGATACTGCGGTTGACGAAGGCTGGACCGAGATTCACCACGATGACATTGTTGAGCACCTGGACGTGATCGGTGCGTTGTCCTATCGAAACCTGTGCGAGTAATTGAATGGCCCTGCTAATGAATACCGAATAGACCCTCAAGTCGGTACCGTCTCAACGTTGACAAACGCCGCGAACTCGATCATCATGTGCGTCCCACGTTTCATCAACCCAAAGATAAAACGCCCATCCTGCCCTAGACCGCCAACGCCATTCTATGACCGAAAACCAGTCATATCTTTGCCTGCTCAGTCACAAGATATCAATGTTGCAGGTGGTTCAACTTACGGAGATGTTTTGGATCGCCATGTAGACGACGTTATTAAGCGTCCATTCCCAGCCCGCCGGGCGTTGCTTGGAGTATGGACTTTTCTAAAGACGCGTACGTGTATCTCATAACCTCAAGAATATTCCTATTCACCTCGCCATTGACACATTTTGCTAGCGATGGGGGTACGGCTGAGTCCCCTTACGCAGAAAAATTGTTCTCACTGCTAAAGCTACTTTCTTGGTACTAGATCATCACTGGTATTTATGGCTTCCTCGTTGGTGGGGCATTGATTATTTTTTCTTGCCGCCTTCAGCCTTTATTAATTCCTTGTCAGTGTTTTGGGGGGCGGCGATTGTGATCTTCCTGACACGAATCATCAACTTTCACAACGACAATACACAGGGCTTCTGGGTGGAAGTTTCGTCGCAAGTTGTCAACGGTAAATCTTCGTGTTCAAAACACTGATAATACAGACTCTGAGTTTTACGCCAAACCAGGCCTCTTCACAGCGACGAGTATCGGCCTCATACCTTCCCGTATAATTGATACCTATCGTCCGTACCAACCATTGTTTTCCGATCTTTGTTGACCTCAGGATGATAGGAATTTGCAAGATTTGGCATTATAAGCGCAAAACCATCCGACTCCGGAAGCTAGCTGGCATTCCACAATTGTTTGACCGGGATGATCTACCAGATCCATGCTACGATGATAATTATGTCCGAGTCCTGGCTGATGAAGAACAGAATGATTTGCATAGACGTGCGTCAGGATTTGTAAATTCAATTGGTACTAAATCCGGGTTCCTCAGAGCAATTGAAATTGCAATACCACCAAACTTGGTATCGAGCACATGGGACTGAGACGCACCGAGTGAGTTGTAGCAGGCCTGGCTTTCTTTCATTGTCGAATTCTCATGCACTTGATTTGTTGAGGCATTTCCCATCAAGTGAGTCGTTTACACAGATGAACGTCATTCTAGTCCTTAAATGATTATCTTGGTAGCATTGCTCTTGCCATATGCTTTTTGAATGATGGAAACTCTATATTACAGGTCAGGATTATCGTTCGTAGCGTCATATCATATCTTGAATCACCCAACAGATCATATTGTGCGGTACAATGTGGGGGCTTAACCGGTCTGTATAATTCTGTGCAAAGGAGTGCAGCTCTGAATCGACCCTTCAGCTTCCAGCGGCCCGCTTGGTCTACTGCGACATTGATCCCAGCAAGCTTTTTGTGTGGCATTGGCGCTGCTATCCTCATCTGGCGTGGAGGAGAGAAAACAAAGCGAGTCGAAGAGATCGGGCAAAGGCTACGCGATGCTCTAGCAGAACTTGCGCCCCCAGTGGCGGATACTTCGGAGTCTCTGGTCCCCCATGTCCCATCTCGTCAGGTCACTGGCAATAGCTCGCCTATAGACGGACCTGTCCTCATGGAGGCTGACAACTCGTCATCTGAAAAACTCACGTCTGGGGATACCAACAACATGCTCCTCCCCTCGAAGGGACAGAAACATTGACTTGTGTTACCTCGCCGACTGATATTTTCATCGGACCCAAGTTACACACTCACGGTTGTACACGCTTTAAATATGCGTTCCACCCCTCCTCCCTGTATCGTTCCGCACGCGCCCGAATTACATCAACATCCTTCAGGTCTGTTCCATAAATCCCCCTCCCAACAATGATGACGTCACAGCCACTCTGGCGAATTACTTCATCTGGTGTCCTATATTGCTGCCCCATCCCATCCCCTTTTGCTTCCAAACCCACTCCTGGTGTCAGAATCAGGAAATCGTCGTCAGCTTTGGAGCCAGGTACCAGCCCTAAGCCATCCATCCGGCGCTGAGCAATGAAGCCAATGACAAACTCGCTGTTGGCTCTCGCCATCCGGACGGCTTCTTCTGTGTAGCTACCTGTGGCTAGAGCGCCCTTTGTGCTCATCTCGGCCAAGAGAAGGAGTCCACGTCCTAGGGGAACTCCTATTGATGCTAGGCCGGAGATGACAGACGGCCCAGGGACAGGATGTGCATTTGTAATATGCGACCAGCTTGCTATCTTGTGTATTCCGCTTGAATATTGTAATGCGACCGTATTTCCTGGGGTTTGTTATAAACGATGTTAGTCCAATATAGAGTTCCCGATCACACTTCACCCTACCGATATCAGCGAACTTCCTGTCTTCAAAGACCACAAAGTCATGTTTCTTGCTGAGCTCCTCCAGACGTTTGATCAAACCATGATCAAAATCTTCGAGAATGTCAATATGAGTCTACGTAACATTAGTTTGTTTGCGAGAGCAGGTGAGCTTCAATTTACCTTGACCAAACACACGAGAGGACCAACAGCATCGATTACGGCGAAGAAGTCCTCGCTCTTAGTGACGTCTACACTAACAGCGAGATTTGACTTCTTGCGCTCGATAGTCTCTAAGAGTAGCTTGGCGGCGGGGTTTTTGTGACGAGAAGTACGTTGCAAATATGTGAGCGCTTGAGCTGTGAGCATGGTCGGATGACAAGATAAGATTTGGTTTCCGGCGTCTAATCAAACGTTGATCAACTTTTTTTGCCCATACTCATTGCCTTTCTAAGTCACTTCCACATACAGCCACTCATGTCTTCCATTGTGCTGCATGAACGCGAACAAGACGAAGAAGATCTCGAAAGATACAGCAAGCGGAAAAAACTTGATGAAGACGAAGAGTCGATAAAAAATAAAGAGCATGATCACAATTTGCCCCCCAGTCACGCCCTTTTGGGCATGCCTTTACCAGAGGCTACGCCAGCTGGTGCTATAAACTTTCTGGAAACGAACGTTGGGATTTCAGAGTATGTAGGGCGGGAATCTGCCAAAATACAAGGCATAATCAAACAAAGGTTCGTTCTATTCCTCCAAAAATTCTCTCCCGATCTGAAGTATTTACAGGTTTACTGACTTTCTTGTCTATGAAGTTGATTTAGACAGTAATATTATCCACCTGAAGTCAATTGACAAACCACAGTCACCCAAGAAGAATGACGAGGAACCACCTGCTAATTCAGCTGAAGAGATGCCCATCTCGGCTCTTGAATCTCCTATGGAAGGGGTTGAAACCAGTATGTTCTCCATATCCAGGTTTTTGCGCCCCTCAACTTTTTTCTAGGTCAAATGACGGGAACACCTGCAGCGGCTCCAGCTAATGAACTCGAAGTCGCAAAGGCTTCTGAGGCAGATGTGTGGCCAGAGCACCTTAACGCGACACTTGCTCCATTCCTCACTGCGGAGACCATTGGTCAACTGAAACAAATGTGGCTGGAGGGACCAGAACCTCCCCGTGTCAGCGACAATGGATGGGCTGGAAGGGCTGCCAAAACACAGGTAGAGGGTGAGGCGAGTGGAAGCGTCACCCCTGCGCAAGAAGAGGAGAAACAGGAAGGGAGTTCAAGAAGTGGCAGGGGAGGAAGAGGTGGAAGGGGAAAGAGAGGTGGAAGGACTGATGGAAGAAAAGGGAGAGGCGGAGGCAGGGAGGATAACAGGACAGTTTTGACAAAGGCATGTTTTCGTTTATGTTCAGCGGACGTTGATTGACCTATAAAACGTGCAGCCGATAAATTCGAAGGAAGAACGAACATCATTTCATAAAATCATTCGTCAATTGTTTAATGGGCGTCTCGAGTCTGAAACTGACACGTCCAATCGTAATGCAGACGATGCTTCTCGCATTGTTGTTCGCTGGGGGCGTCGTGGTGGCCGGGGCGGCTCGACTAGAGGGACTGCGGAGCGTGCACCTCGAGGGACATACCCACCCTACATCCATTTCACTCTTCAAAAGACAAACAGGGACACTCAGGATGCTCTCGGTCACTTATCGCGCCTCTTGCGCGTCAGTGTAAAGGACTTATCTGTTGCTGGAACTAAAGATAAAAGAGGCGTGACCGTGCAGCGAGTCTCATTCAAACGAGGCAACAACAGCGTAGAGGATGTCTGGAAACAGGTGAACGGACTTGGGAGAAGGCAAAGTGAGGCCGTTCTCAAGGAACGCGGGGAGCGAGGTATTAGAATTGGCGACTTGAATTACCGCAAAGCCAGTTTAGAACTGGGTATGTTGAAGGGGAACGCATTCGTGATTACCCTGAGGTGTGTTTCTCTCTATTACGTTTTCACTGATCCTCAGCCATCTTCTCGCAGAAATGTCAAAGTTGAGTCCATGGATGTCCTCAAAGAGGCCATGAATACTATCAAACACAAAGGCTTCATTAACTACTACGGGATGCAGCGCTTTGGAACAGCCTCAGTTCCTACTCACTCCATTGGCCTTGCTCTTCTACGTTCGGAATGGCAGAAAGCGGTGGACATGATCCTGTCTAAGCGACACGGCGAGCACCCTGACGTTGTCGCCGCCCGCGAGGCTTGGCTAGACGATGGAGATCTTGAACGAGCGATCCAGCTGATGCCTAGACGTGTAGTGGCTGAACGATGTATTCTGGAGAGCTACAAGAAACAAAAAGGAGAGACCCGGAACGCAATGGGCGCTTTGTCCACCGTGAGTTTTTCCACTTCTTCGCAGGTGTGCTACTGAAATGAAGCACTCAGATACCCAAAAACCTTCGCCTGATGTACGTCCATGCATATCAATCCTATGTCTGGAACGCAATCGTGTCAGAGCGGATTCGCACATATGGTGCTGACAGACCCGTTGTTGGTGACCTTGTTCTTGAGTTTGGTTCCGAGAGCGCCGTTGATACGGACGTTGTGGAAGGAGGCGAACCAGAGGAAGAAGGTTGATTGAGTTTCTGCTTCCACATCAACGAGCTGACATTGTGTATGTATCTAGGAGGCTCTCACAAAAGGTCAAGGAAACCATATGTCGCGCCTCATGTCAAGACCCTGACGGAAGAAGACCTCGACAAGTACTCAATCTTTGATGTCATCATGCCATTGCCCGGAACAGATGTTGCATATCCTGGAGGAAAGCTCGGAGGACAATATCGCGAGTTCCTTCGCATGGATGGCTTGGACCCTGACAACTTCATGAGGAAGCAGAAGTACGTCTCTGCCTTCACTATCTATCCCTAGGAACTGATGTCGTCTACTAGGGATTATACCTTGCACGGATCATATCGCAAGATCTTGCATCTGCCAAAGGAACTCACCTGGATTGTGATGCGCTATACCGATCCTGACGTTTCCCTTGCGCAGTCTGACGAGGACAAGCTACTTGGATTTGACCCTCCCGCAGTTGATCAGGATGGAAAGTTCATGGCGCTGCAAATTCAACTAACACTTGGCACGGCGTCGTACGCCACGATGGCACTGAGGGAGATTACCAAGACAGATACGAGCTCTCATTATCAAATGAACCTCACCATTGCCTCGGAAGACCAGCAATACAGAGGCACTGAGCAGAGCGCACTGGAGGCAGAAACTGAGGATGCAGACGTGCCAGGCGGTGAAAATTAAATCTATTTATTGTAGCTACAGAAGGCGTGTATTTCATCTCTGTACCCCTGAGAGACGCAGCACTAAACCCGAGATTTGGCGTTTTGAGAGAGCGCGTGGGACGACCGCCGGTTGGACACGTCGACATCAGCGTCGCTTGTGACCGTTGTCAAAGTTGGTGAATACTGCGGCACGGAGTACAGCCTCCGCCTGAACATCTGACTTTGCATTCTGGTGCTGTTTCGGCATTCACGATTTTTCGACTCAAAACCTCAAGCTGAAGCGCAGCGTCGATACTCATCTCCTCTTCCGCCTCCACGACACAGTAGCAAAGCATCTGAAGCGATGGCAAAAGTCGAAACCATCGTTTTCCTGTCTCTTGTTCTTGACCTTTTTGCGTTCACGATCCCGCTACCCTTGTTTCCGCGCCTGATCGAGTGGTACACTATTGTGAGTATGACCTGGCACTTGATTCTGGGCATAACATAGCTCACCCATTGGCTATAGCGCGAAAGCTCGGACCCAAACGGATTTCTTTCCTTGACTCTTCGTTCAGTCTCTTATGTCAGAGGATTGTTCTACAGTCCGACCGCACACTCCCAACGATGGGATATCGTGCTGTTGGGTGGTTTCATGGGCTCTGTCTTCTCGTGCGTTGTGTCTTTTTGAGTTGATCGTACTCGTGGAAACTAAATTGCGGTTGCAGCACGCTTCAATTCATCGTCTCGCCAAAGATAGGGTCACTTTCCGATAAATATGGCCGCAAACGTATCCTACTATGGACCATGATTGGAAATATACTCTCTGCCCTGGTGTAAGTATTGACTTGGCCATTATATGCGCACATTAAGTCAATGCCTCCTGTAGATGGATCCAGTCCACGACTTTTGCGTCCTATATGTTCTCCCGTGTCATAGGCGGCCTCAGTGAAGGAAACGTGCAGCTTGCCATGTAAGTGATACCGGCCATCTTGAAACAGCATATATTCATATTTATAAAGCGCCATTCTCTCAGACGTCACTTCCCAAGCAACCCGATCCAAAGCTCTCGCACACGTTGGAATTGCATTCGCGATATGCTTCTGCATCGGCCCTCCCATTGGCGCTTATTTTGCTAGCAAACCCCCTCCAGCTGCTATGCGAGCCTGGGGCATCGACCTGAACATATACGCTGTCCCTGCAACATTGACTCTCGTGCTCCTGGTCGTGGAGACGCTGTTCCTCATAGTCGCCCTTCCGGAGACCCGTAATACAGGCGCAAAAACCAAAATGGAAATATCATTTTCCGAATCCACCAAGAAGACCAACGGTTCTTCACCTCAACGTGATGTTGCAACTCGCATCAGGCTTCTCAAATCTTTGCGGAGATTCCACTTCCTGTTCCTGGCCATCTTTTCTGGTATTGAATTCACTCTCACCTTCCTCACCTTTGATCGTAAGAACTCTTATAGCAAGTCCCGGTGTTTAATTGCTGATGACACGCTGTTGCCGCAGTTCTCGACTGGAATAACACACAAAACGGAAAACTCATCGGATCAATTGGTATCATCAGCGCTATTCTTCAAGGTAGTTATGTCCGGCGCGCTATGTCAAAGGTCGGCGAGGGCGTAATGGCCAAACGCGGAGTCTCTAGTTGCGCAGTTGCCCTGATTCTCCTGACCCTACTACCGAGCTACGTTGACAGCAACACCGCCCTTGCAATGAAGCTGCTCCAGGCGGCCGCCATCTGCATTGCATTTACTAGCGCTACGGTCGTCAATTCTCTTACAGCATTCGCTTCCTTGCAATGCGATGAACCTCATGTAGACGAGATTTCAGGAAAGCCCACCAAGGAACATCCCGACCTTGCAAAAGGCAAAGCGTTGGGATATTTCCGTTCGGCCGGGCAGCTTGGACGAGCCATCGGCCCTATACTCGGTGCGTTGTTGTCCAGCCTGTTCTACAACTGTGCGGCTAATGCAGGCCGTCTTCCTTCTTTAGCTTGTGCTTCATACTGGACTGTTGGGCCGGCCTACACATACGGGGTTTCTGCCTTCCTCATGTTCGGTCTGTCCGCTGGCATGAGACGAGTAGCTTCGACCAAATCTACGTAGACTAGATGTACGAATAGCTCGTCAAGCGAGGGCATGATATAAATATATAGATAACATATGGAAAATCTAATACTATACCCGTGCATTCACTAATGACATTATGCGAGAATGACATTATGCGAGGGTCCCTTGTCAATGGAGGAAATGTGATCGAAACTCATATTAGGCGATTCCATATGTGCAATCGTCCTGAGAACTGTAGCGGGGTATCCTTAGTACGTCGGATATTAGCAACCTCAGATCAAACATATTCTGTTCGAGTGTATCAAATAGGTGAATGGAGTCTCGAAGAACTGCTGCGTGAAGGACTGCGGCAGGGAGGGTCGGTGAGATCGATCAGTCCTGGATAGGACTCGTGATCATGATGGCGGTGTTCGTCGGCGGGAGACCCAAGACCGCGCTCCAAGTCCTGCATGAGGCGCTGTTTTTCTGGGGGGAGTAGGGTGGACGTAGATGTGACAGAATGTTGGGAGGTTGATCTGGGTTGTGGCTCGCTTAAGCGTGTGGGCTCCATTTCTATATCTTGCGATGGCGTGAAGATAGCGGGTAAGAAGAAGAGGATGCCATTCCGGGAACGACTACGTCGTGGGCGAACGGGAGTGCGGGGAGAATCTTCGCGAGGAGAGGCAATATTAGCAACTCGGTTGCGAATTCTTTGATAGACTTCAACGATAGGACTAGCCGTACGTCCAGCGTAGGGATCAACCAATGTTGATGCGTCGGAAGAGGCGGGTGATGAAGGTCTAACGTTTAAGGGAAGGTGAAGGACGGGGACGTCAGCATCAATCGGTGAGCTAGGACCGCTACTACTGCTTGGGGATGAAGGCTGCGTGCTTGGCGTGGAAGAACCTCCAAGAACGAGATGCCAGCGACCTGAGCGGTGCGATAAGCGCGGTAATAAAACATCGTATCTCCTGAGGCTGTAGCGCCTCTGGCCTTTGGGCAGCTTGAGTAGGCCGAGGATGAGAATGATAAGCCCCAACCACATGAGACCCTTGCCCCACGTGCCGAGGAAGCCAATGAAAGCCGCATCATCTGCATGCCAACTGCTGCCATAAAAGTGGGAGAAGAACGAATTTGGAGCATCGCCTTCTTTCGCGTTCTTCCCATACAAAGACTTGGGAAGAATGCGTATGTCACTAGTGGCGGTGGTGGGGTGGGCAGACGCGTAGAGGCCATACTGTGCCGAAATGAACATGGGGCCGGTCGAAAACATCACGGTCGGGTAATTGAGTACCCACGAATGGTCGAAGGTGATGAGGTTGTGGATAGTTTGTTCCATGAAAGGATGTCGTGGTGCAGAGATCATGAGGTCATTTGAAACCCCCACGGGAATCGTCTTGGGAAGGGTGACGGGGTATACCAGCAGTGGATCTATCGGGCGGAGGCAGCCTATATCTAAGTCGATATAGATGCCACCATAATGGTGAAGGACAAAGTAGCGGATAGCGTCTGCGCGCTGGATGTTGTATTTGTACCCGTCAAAGGTTTCGAGAAACCATGGGTAATGCTCTGCAATAAAGTCCCTGGAGCCAGCATCTGTCCAAAGCATGTATTTACTGGGAAAAGGCGAGGCGGTGAGGGAGAAGTCAGAGCTTCACGAGGCAAGGCACGTACTAGTCGGGCATCATGTCGCGGCATCCTTGGGACAGGTTTTGCCAGCGAGGAGGAAGAATCTCGGTCTTCCATGTCTGGTGAATAATCTTCGGAATATGCTGGGTCTGATGGTGTTCTGCGGGGTCCCAGCGAGTTTTATTGTCGAGGACGGGAACCTCTAGGTCAGTGAGGTAGGCGTCTGGGTCAATAGAAAGGTAGTAGGTGACAGAGGAAAGAACAATGACGGTGCCAACGAGGAAGAGGGCGAGGACGGAGAGGAAGATGTAAAAAGCCCGCCGACGGTTCATGGGAGACAGAGGGAAAGGATAAGGGGCAAATTAAGCTAAGGAGACGGTTGTCACAGCACACCCAATTTTCAATTTCCAATTTCGCATCACGTCCCCCGGCTTCCCAGCCAGGCGCCGCCATCTTCTCCCCGTGCCAACCCATGAGTGCGCCCTTCCGGCTGCCCCAGCCAGCAATCCTTGTCATATACACGTGCATGACCAGACACGATCCATAGCTCTAAATTGTGTAGCTTATGCTTCGATTCAGCTTGGGCAATCAGCAGCTGACCCAAAAACTGATCAATTCATCAAGAGTGTCTTACAATCCCGAATTGCTGCTCTATGATGAACAAGAGTCACACCGCTTGGTTACGTTGATCCCAACACCCTTCGCCCTCTATATATCCCCAACCTCCAGGGGTGTTTTCGTTGGCGCTCATGGCAAAAAGCGCGACTCGTGGTAAAGGAGCATCCATAATTAAAGGCTATTCTTTAGCTAATCTCCCGTGCATAAACACAGCTCCTTGGGGCTGAGAACAAACAGCCGAATGGGTTTCTTGAATCTAGAGACATATCGGAGTGGCGCAGCCCGCAGTCCCTCCAGCGGCTACTGGTTTCGTATCGTATCGATGTACAATGTTCGGCATATGTTCGCAGTCGGGTCACAGCAGGTGGATAACCGAGCTCTACTAGCACAACATCTTGAGTTGATTGATCAGGCATATACTACCATTGCTCCGTCAAGGCTACCGGCGTGACCGTCAGTTCCCCACAGTATGTCAGATTTTCAGATCGCATAAAGTTTCAATAGCATGTCATAAGTCTGATGAGGAAGGTTCAAAATAGCGTTCAGCGAGTGAGCATGTTCTATATAATTTGCCAGCACGGCCAAAAGATATAAGGGTATATGACATTGTAATGCGATAATCTACAGGGACATACGAAGAATTTCCAGATAACGAAGAACAGAACACCTTAAGAAGATCATTGATACTCGAACTTGACATACTGATCCAACAGTTCTACGTGCTCCAACATCGTCTCATCCTTCCATGTTTCCCCAATTTGGCGAAGGCTCGCCACCGCCGCTCTCCACGCACTAGCAGCCCACTCGGCGCCAGATAGGGCCCCATTTCTAGAATACGGATGCCTCAAAAACCGTTCCAATGGAGGATCCGGATTTGTGAATACAGTCCGCTTCTTATGTTGCAGAAACTCCAGGCATTCTCCCACTTCCCACTCCTCCACGGGTTTATTGTTTTGTTGCCACTTCGGGGCGTATCTTGACGCAGAATTCGAGCTCTTCTGAACATTCTCAATCTCTGCGTCACCAATTTGTTGGACAAGTCCTCTCAGAAGTGGAACAAATCGGTCGATAACCTGTTGATGGACTAGCGTAGCTTGAGGAACTTGTACCACGATGTCATCATCGACCGTCATTCCTTCGTCTTGCTTTGAATTATTGCGCACGACACGACTATAATTCTGGACAATCTTGTTCAGGTAGGCACCGTATTCCGGGAGGATGCCTTGTATGCATTTGACCAAATCGAGGCTAGTGTACTGGTTTGGTGAGGGAGGACTAATAAATCGAAGGCCTAAGACATTATGAAACGCAATGCAACAGTGGATGGTTAACCTCCAGCAGGAGAAGAGCTGCATGCAACTCACCTTCTTGATCGCATCGAAGGCAGAGGTTCTTGTCACAAGTGTACAGCACTGTAGCTGCCTTCGACTCGAAGTATTTACAGCAATCGATGATAAGGTCATCATTATTTGACCAAGCCTATATGAACAGCACCCCATGCAATTAGCGTGCGCCAGAGGATTATAAGTGTGATGTAGTGAGCCGTCAAAGACATGGAGTTTCTTACCTCGCTCCTGTCTTTAGTTTTCCAATTCTTCGACTGCCGGCAAGTCTCTCGCTGAGCTTGGCCTTTCACAATAGGCTGAGGTAAATCCTTCCGTGTGACCTCTCGCAGCATCCAATCAGTTGCATTCCTCGCTCGTCGGCCCAGACCAGTGTCGTTCTTCTGACTGAACCGGATACATTCAGGGCTGCCAGCACCAATTAAAAACAATTTTCGAAGAACACGTACCAGTCAAGTTCATGCAAAACGATCCCAGGGCAGATTATGGTGATTGGAACCCTCACAAATGCGATGTCCTCCACGAGGCTCTTAAGTATTCGAATGTGGTCCAGCAAGATGTTGGTGTCTGCAACAATGTAAATCGTGTCCGTCGCCGCAATCTGAAATACTCGTTTTTGACGGGTGAGTCACTGGCACGACAATATAACACTGAACATACTCGCATTTCGATATCTTGGTTGGCAACATTATCAAGCAGCTGCAATTGTGCTATTAGGATATGAGCTGATCTGCTAGAATCATATAGTAAGCTGCTCACCCCTCGTGCTTATTGACAAGTCGCTATAATGTGCCATGCAAAAGGAGAAAGCAGCGGAAAGAAGATACCAGATACGGCGGAAGCTGAGTTGATGAGCGGCAAAAGAGTCACTTCAGTGCCTCATCAATAATTGTATTGCCAAACACAGTAACTCAGGCTCGGCCCACAGGAGTACATTACGATTGTATTGCAGTCTAACATCTAAATGGCTTACAGGGAATACAACAATGCTGATTACCATGCTAATAAAAATAAATCGTGTTGCACGTATCCAAATGCCAGTGAGTCCATGATCAGCGAAATGCGGCGACGTCGAATAGATAGATGAGGAAAGAAAGCACTTCATGAGTGTGCTAAAGCCAATTTCTTGAGCGGGGGCGTGTGCCCGCCTCCTGTTGATGTGAGTTCTTCATGTTCAACTTTCCGCTTGACTCCAACAACCTTTGACGGTGACGATAACGGAGACCTCGAGGGAGAACGTGTTGCTCTTACAAACGGAGGCGTCGAGCGTAATGAAGCCACCTCAGGTGTTGATGCTCGACTTCCACTTCCCATTTCAGATTTAAGTCGAGTGACTAGATTACTCGCCGATGTCGCGGCCTCTGCACGACAGGTTGCATGATATACCTGTGCGGGATGTCAGTATTTAGAGTAACTCAGAAAAATGAAAGGTATTTGCCTTATCGTCCTTCTTAACCGCGTTGCGCCAGATCCACTCTTCCTCATCCTCAAGAAATTCAATCTGAAGTATTTCCTTACATATCGGGCACGATAGTGGCTTAGCTTCATCACCAGGCGGTACCGTAACATATTGAGATTTGAGGTCAACCTTGTTCTCTGTTTTCTGGGCAGTAGCAACAGTCGTCTCATGCGTTGATTTTATTTTGAGAATTCGAGACTTATTCGGGCTGTCAAGAGAAGGCTCGTGGACCCAATTCTACCAATAAGGTTAGATTATGATACCTTATATACTGTCAAACACTTACTTCAACACTTGTGAACCAGCTGCGATCGTGACCACGGTCAGAATTTTGACTGAGTTTACGATTTTGTCTGAAATGGAGATCGAGGTGGTCTTCCAGATGTTTTTTTCCTAATGCTGTATCAGGATATCGTATTCCACACTGCTGACATTGGAGCGCGAGAAGATCATAGAGGAAGTCGGGAACATTTGTTGATTCATCACTAAGTAGGAAAAGTCAGACAAATCAGGGGATGTGGGGTAGTGACTTACACAGAGTTTTCCACAAGAGACGCCTCCATTTGTTCGGCTAAAATTTGCTTACGATAATCGGTCCGTGCTTCCTTGATAGCATTCAGATCCTCGGCCGTTGGAGGGAGTGGCTGAGGTTCCTCTTCAAGGTCTTGTTCCATTGGTTCAACTTTAGGAGCAGGTGTATCAGCGCCGGGGGCGGAAACAAGACCTGACTTCATCAACGTTGACAGTATGTTGGATATGTCGAGCTGAGCCTGATCAACAGGGACGGGAGGCGTAGGAACAAGAACATCAGATCTAGCGGGAGCGGGTGGCGGATAAGCAGCATGATAATGAGAGGGAGGAAGCAGGTATGCAGCGGGCGGCGGAGGGGAGGTATGCTGAAGAGGAGCGGACCATTGAGGTTGCGAAGACGGAGGTGCCTGGGGCGATGGTCGAACAAGACTTCGAAGCTGTGTCAAAATCTGGCTGAGCTCCTCTTGCGAAACGCCAGTCTCAACAAGACTTCGGAGCTAGGAGATTTGGTTATAGTTGTTGCTAGAAGAATTGGAGGGTAAACTTACCTGCACGAGGACTTGAAGATGATGTTTAGAGGTGCCGTCGGTGGGGTTGGACTGGATTGCACGTTCTTTCGCCTGGATGGCGAAATTGAGTTCACTCATAACTTGAGGCTTCGTAATCTGACCGGGCCCCTGTAAAGAATGAGTGAAGATAAGGAAAAATGGAAGGAGACGTACCGCTTGATCACCCCAAATACCTCGTTCAATAGCCATCTGAGGTCCGAGGCCGAACAAAGCTTTTCCATCGGGAGCGCCCGTACGCCAAGTCAGGAGCATCTCGTCCATCTTGCTGCGGGTATTTTCATCCACTGATCTGTAGGTGTCGAGAAACAGAGGGGTGACAAAGGAAGTGAAAACGCGTGCATAAGGGTCGTAAACATTCTTCGAAATCGCGTCGAGAAGATAAAACGCCGGGAGCTTCATCCAATGAGGCACCTGATGTGACCGAAATGGTAGTGATTAGTCAGCGCATCCACGGAACATTGCTAGACAGAGAGGTGCACAGGCCAGCGATACCCTTGAGGCATAAGGCTCTGAATGGCGTTCGTGTCTCATGCTCAAGTCTAGGCTACAAAATAAAGTACATGGTCTATAGACACGACAAAAAGCATGGGTCCCACAAATCCCCCGGGTATTTCTAGTGCTGCAAGAGCATATGAAAATCTGATACGATCGATAAGCACTCACCTTGCGAATGTGACTGTCAAGACACTGAGCGACGATGTCTGCGTACCGAGAATACTCTTGAGCATAGAATGACAGACTCTGTATTACTGGTCGAGAGTTAAATTGAAGTTGGTCGAGCCGACTGCTATAGTCCCTACGAAAAGTGGCTGGGTCAATGAAGACAGAGTGGGATGGGGTATGATGCATAGGCTGGGGATGAAGGGGCTGCTGGGGATACTGGTACTGATAGCCCGACTGAGGAGCTGGAGCAGCATAGGTATGGCCACCATAAGATGGTTGACCGTGATAATTCTGCGAATAAAGAGACATTTTCTAGCGAAAACTCGCAAGATCGTCCACTCGGGTTAGTTGGCGGGAGAACCTCAAATCGAGTGCAAAATATCGAAGATATAAAATCCGGACGACGGGTACAGTGGCGGAAGTGTATTATTTTTTTCAGGTCACACAACTTGCCACGGACGACGACGACGACGACGAAATGCTTCGAGATGATGGTGGAGAACAAGAGTACTCGTGGCACATCGGAGTATTTGGGCTAATTTCAAACTCCGATCAACACGCCATTGTTCACCATCTGACTCAGGAGACGGAGTCAGGCCAGTCCCTCTATTAGAGATTCCGTGCAAGGTACGGCTTTCTGATATCAGTCACTAATAGGTGCCCAAGCTCAATCGTGGCTTTTACTGCACCGACGGGTAGCGAAGTTTGAAATCTGATTGGATCGGATATCCACTTGGCAGAACCCAATTTTGGGTGCTTCTAAGAGTATTATGTCAGCAAACCGCAGGCAAGCCCAGGGCAAAGTCCACCAACGCCCCACCCACCGACCAAAACTCACCGCTCAAGGTACGTAGTCCGGATCTCAGACAGTCCTCTTCGCGTCCAGTGCACTCTACGATACTTTCTCATCCGTTTGATACGGATTTTATGAAAATCGGCGAAGTGCAAGTATTGGATGCGAGAGGGACATTTTGGATGGAGTTGGGCTCACATCATCTTGATACACCAGATGCGCGACGTTCTCAAGACCGAAGAACTCGATATTCCTGGAGGCGTTGAGATTTCCATCAAATCCCGCCTCATTACTGTCACTGGCCCTCGCGGGACACTCAAGAAGAACGTCCGACATGTTGATATGGACATCCGGTTATTGAAGGGCAAGACCACGAAGGTCAGCCTTGCAGTCTGGCAGGGAGGTCGCAAGCATGTCGCTTGCCTGCGCACGATCCGTAGTTTAATCAATAATATGGTGGTTGGTGTGACAAAGGTGCGCCTCCTCCATGCTTCACGTCTAAGCTTAAACTGACTATTTTCTCATCACCCAGGGCTTCCAATACAAAATGCGTGCTGTATATGCCCACTTCCCTATCAATTGTATTATTCAGGACGATGGAAGGTCGGTCGAGATTCGCAACTTCTTGGGTGAGAAGGTATGCAGCAGTGTCCTCACGAGTGAACCTACTTTTTATTTTTGGTCTTGTTGATAGACTGTGCGACATGTCACTATGTTGGATGGCGTCGTTATTTCCGAGTCGAAAGCGCAGAAGGATGAGTTGATCCTCGAAGGTAACGACATTGACAACGTTTCACAATCAGGTGGGTCTCTCAATTAATCGCTCATATGCGAACACCAATGTTGACTCTCCATTCAGCCGCCTCCATTCAAGGCGTCTGCCGCGTTCGCAACAAGGATATTCGTAAGTTCCTTGACGGTATCTACGTGTCGGACAAGGGTACAATCCTTCGGGATGATTAAGGGGTTTTTGCTTTGTCATATGCTGTATCGTCCTTCCATGTCTCGATCTATGATAATAAAAGCATGCATCATGGCGCAGCAAATTTCATTTGTATTGAACACTAGTTTAACTTGATGTGAGCAATTGGTACTAAGATATCTAAGGGATGAATGGTATTTTTGTTCCAACTCTCCGTCGATAGTCTACATAATCTTGGCCAAAAAACTTGACTAGTGCGCGTTCCTCAGCTGCGGAAATTAGTCATAGGGTTTGGAAAGATATATTAGACATACCACGCGTGCGATAATAGAAGAACCTCCAAAGGAGGATAGAGTACAAGATGAAAGAAATTGGGTTTTGCAAAACCAGTTGCGTGCCAAGAGCCCAGTAAAAAAATCCAGCATAGGACGGGTGTCGAAACCAACTGAAAAGAAAACATCTCAGTAACCTCTTGGCTTGTCGAGGGAAGAAAACGCACGCATAAATACCATCCGTAACCAATCGGTGATTACTTCGTTTCTCAAATGCAACTGCATGGGAAAAGTTGGTAGACGCATTGATCATGGCAAGTGAACGTAGTATTTGCCCACAAAATGTCATCAATATGCCTGAACCTCCCTTTCAATAGCTGGTGGGGATAGAAAACTCGAAATACGAACACACCTAACTGAGAAATATGTGCAAAACACTTGGCTTTGGGCTTGAGATAGAGGGTGATAAGATACTCGATGACAGCCGTTGCATGAGCGATATGGTACATATTTCCGTTGTTCAAGAGGAAAGCTGTAGAATGTGGTATCAACGTAGAATAGTACACGCCTGTGAGTGTAACAAGGCAAATAACTTACAGTCGATATTGCATTTTTCGAGGTTCCAACCAGCCGTGACAGCAAACTCTGCCCAGTGAAAGAACGACCAAGCACAGAAGAAGAAGGCTAACTGGTATGTAGACCACCAGACCCTTTCAAATCCACCAAGAATGAATGTCAAGAATGAAACGGCAAAAAGACCGCCAAGAACAAACGCGATGGCGGCCACAGCAAGCGGAGTGTTTGGCAGGCTGCCACGAAGGTCTGCCGCTTCTGATTTCAAATGCAGAGGATTTGGAGCTGTGTGGCGCTGGCGCAAGCGCTTCTCCAACTGGTCTAGGTCCTCAGATGCCATCGAGGGATAGAAGCGTTGGTGAAAATCAAGTTGTCGACATATTTGCGCAGACAAATAGAATGAAATGTTGTTTATCCCTGTTGATGGAAACGACAGAAATCGTCGCCACCAAGCACGCGTCCAGTCACGAGCGTCTGCCTGCTCGTCTATGCTCTGGCTTCGCCTGCAATTTCGCTCTTCGCGAGTCCAACACGTCCTGTCCGCACGATGTTACTCAACCAGAAAGGCTCAAGATTCCTCAAAACTCCGTAATATGGCACTGGTCGCTCATATCGGTAAAACCTGTCTACCGCTGAAATATAACATTGGCTTAAATTTCCGCTTTTGCAGACTCCGGAAAAACGACACTAACGGAATCGATTTTATACAAGTCATCATATCTCGCAGAATCAGGAACGGTTGACACGGGTAGCACCACCACAGATTTTCTCCCAATCGAAAGGGAGCGTGGAATCACTGTTCAGTCCGCCAGTATACCTGTGCAATGGAAAGACTGGACCTGTAACTTGATTGACACCCCTGGTCATGCTGATTTTGGGATGGAGGTAGAGAGTGCCAGCCGCGTCGTTGATGGTGCAGTTGTTCTCATCGACTCCGTTGAAGGCGTTGAGGCTCAGACTAAGGGAGTTTGGGCGCAACTTCACCGGTGGGTCCCCTCCCTTTCTACTTGATGTTTTGGTTGTATAACGACCTTCTGGTAGCTACGGTGTTGCTGGTAAGCTTATCTTTCTTAATAAAATGGATCGTCCCGGAGCTTCTTTCAAGGCTGCATTATCCTCTATTCTCCTAAACCGACTTCACCCACAACCGTTGCCCTTAACACTACCTATTGCGTCCTTCAGCCCCTTCGCTTATCGACAAGCTGAACCTGGCATCCAAGGTCTTGTCGACTTAGTCAAATGGGAGTTGTGGCGATGGAATGAGGAAGGCAACCCTTCTGTAGAAGCCTTACCGCGCACAACGGCGGCTCTTGGCTCTATGTTTGAGCCCAGCCATCCGCTCCCTGCACATTTGAGTGACGCACGAACCGAGTTCCTGGACAATCTTTCCATGCACTCGGAAGAACTTATGGAAACTCTCCTTGCCTTGCCTTCCTCACCAGACGCATACCTCGGCGTAGACAGTACACAAATACTGCCCCACCTTCGACAAGCATCGATTCAAAATGCTATTGTTCCCATTGTTTGTGGCTCTGCGCTCCGTCATATCGGCACGGAGTTGGTCCTTGATTATGCTTGCGAGCTTTTCCCTAGCCCTTTGGACGTACCGCATGACCCTCAAAAGACCAACCCCCCTCTACGGCTTCTCGCGTGGAAGGTTAATTGGGATCCGAGAAGAGGTTGGATGACATTCGTTCGCGTGTACTCTGGTACGTCTGAGGTTTGAACCGTCCTTCAAAAGGCCAGAGCATTATTGATTTTGTCCTAGGCAAGCTCACCCGTCAAAGTAGACTTTTCAACACCAACAGGAATCAAAAAGAACATGTCTCCAAACTCATGCTTCTTTACGCCTCTGAGTTCCAAGAAGTAGATGAGCTTCCCTTCGGCTCGGTTGGCCTTATTATCGGTCTAAAGCATACTCGCACTGGCGATACACTTGTTTCCGCTGGAACCCCTGCTTCTGCTCGTTCTGTGCTGCGGGACATTA
>KQ962369.1:391363-406891 GCA_001563735.1 Leucoagaricus sp. SymC.cos | reverse complement strand
CCCGCCGTTATTTCATCTTCAGTCATCCCCCAATCTCATGCAGACCAAGAGTCAGTTCAAAATGCTCTTGAATCATTGGCACGGACAGACCCTTCAGTACGTGTGGATGTCCAGGAAGGCCAGTTGCTAGTCCACGGACTCGGTGCTCTACACCTCGAGATCGTTGAAGGTCGCCTACGAGACGAATGGCATGTTAACTTTGAACTAGGGAAACGTAGGGTCAGCTACCGAGAAGGTCTGGGATTCGGGACACCTGCTCCGGGCTGGGATGTCTGGGATGCTGATGTCGGAGGCGGAAAGCATATTTCAGTCAAGGTTCCCCTCATTGTGCGTCCCTTGGAGAGTGGAGAGGAAGGAGATCCGGTTTGGGATGGTAACAAAATCCTTGATGATAAGGGCAATCCAGTCCCAGCACCAGACTCCCTCCCTGCTGGCCCTCTATCCTACCTTGCACAAGGCATTGCTAGCGCGCTTTCCAGTTCCCCACACTTTTCACTTGCCATGACACATATCTGCATAGAAATACCCAAACAAGCCCTATTCCTTCAGACCACACCTTCCATCTTGACGGGCGCAGCTGCGGGCACACTACGTCAGTTCTTTCGAAGTGTAGGCCCAGGGTTTATCATGGAACCCTTTATCAACCTCAAGGTTTCAGTTCCCGAGAGTCATCTGGGAAAGGTTATTCGGGATCTAACTGAACACGGAGGAGAGGTCTTGGAGCTTGGTTCTGGTTCGTCTACCAATCCGGATGGCGAAGCTGGTGGTGGTTTTTCACAAGAGGGTGTCTATGTGCCACCTCTTTGGCTTACCCCTTCTGCCACTGACAAATCACTATCACTCAAATCATCCACTTCTAGGCTCAAGCGCGCCGTTCACGGATTGGCTCCACTAAGCCAGTTTTTGGACTACTCTCAGCGCCTACGTGCTCTTTCTGAGGGGCACGGCACTTTCGAAATGCTCACTGCAGGTTTTAAACAAGTTTCGGACGCAAGACGAATGGAAATTCTTCGCGAGATTGGCAGAGCCTGAAGAATAAATGGATTGGGCCTACAGCTGCCTAGCTTCGTCTGCATCGCCAAAAAGGACTACACCCTCCATTTCGTCGTCATCTTCGACGGCTCCAGGTCTACTGTCACCAGCCATATTCAGCGCCTGACTGAACGCCATCATACCTCTCATCTCGGAATCATTGTCACTATCATCCGTTATTTCAAGGTCATCCCAAAAGTTAGTTACCGGGTTGGGCCGCTGAGCTTGAACGTCTCGGTCTACATCGTTGTCGTCAACTAGGAAAAGCGGAGATTTTGCGCGAGCAGCGACAGTTGGTACAGAAGCCTGTTTTTCCTTAGAGTTCCGGTTAGATAATCCACCTATCTCTTGAAGTGTGCGTGTAGTAGAACGTATTGCCGGCCATGGTTCCACAACTATGCAAAGACATTGACCGTAAATCCCAAAACCCTGGTATTTCAATCGAAGCGCGGGCTTGGGCTTCTCCTCTTCCTCGTCCACAAGGAGATCAAAATTGTCTGGCCCAGGTTCACAAGTGTCATCGTCATCTTGAACGTTTTCTTCAGCGTTGGCATCAGTCATTTCTTCGACCTGGTCAATGTCAATGACATCCGTAACCCGCACTCTACTCCTCTCGGCTTCACTGGATGCTTGATTCTCTGACTCGTCCAATTCTAGAGTTTTGCCTCTTTTTTGCTTCTTTACGGACTGGGATGGCGGCGAATTAACAGGGGTAGATGTAGAGCGGATCTTTCGTTTCTTCTGCGAAGCTCGACGAGACGTCGTGGCGGTGGAGGCGGAGGCGTTGGTCGCAGGGGTTCTAGTGACAGATTGGGCAGGCAATTGAGGCTTTGCAATGTAGTTCCTTGTCTAATAACATTCATGTAACTTAATGACACGTATTTTCGCGACACACGAACCTTGATTGCCACCGAATGGGGCTCTGTCCGTCGCAGAAAGTAGCAAAACTGATAACTCTCTGAAGGCAAATCATCCGGATTGGTGTGCGATTTATACGGCAGTAAGGTAGGAGACGTACCACCACGGTGTGTATCTACTACCGCTTTCTTGAATGCCACCGGGCTGGAGAAAACACCAGACTCGGCCAGCAACTTGGGCAAAATTCTGAAATCAGCGAGGGGTGATGAGAACACAACGCGACATTACTCAGATATGTCTTCTAATAGACAAACCTGGGACGTAGATCAGAAAGGACGTGCTGGAGCACCTGGTCAGACATCCAATCTAGATGACGTTCATCCAAATACAGCTTTCAGACCATGAGAGCTTGGGCGAGGGGTGAAGAGCTCTGGGCTTACGTATACAGGCAGAACGGATTGGACTGATATCCGAAGATAATAAAGGTTTCGTGTTTTGAAACTCATTTGTGACAGGAGAAGCGACTGAGTTCGTGAGGATTGAGTCGAAGCAAAGAAGAGGGTTGATATTCAGGGTCGTATCACATCACAACAAATATAGAAATGTATTAAACTGCACTCTGCTCTCCATAAGTGTTGAAGTATAAAATTACAAAAAAGCTTTGACTGCAACAACATCTGTCTACTCAGGACCTGAGATGATTGCCTTAATGACACCCTTGCCATCCTTGCTCTTGCCATTGCGTGTTGCTTCGAAGGCAGTGATGGCGTCATTGAATGCAAACCTTGAAAAATAAAGGTAAGCCACACTCTCCGGGACATGTCTATGAAGGATATCACCTGTGTGTGACAAGAGGCTTCAGGTCAATCATTCCGCTCGCGGCCAGAGAAATAGCCAAGGGGTAATCACCGGGCTTTGTTGAGCATTAGCATCGAATCTGTTATGTTGAGGTAAAAATACATACACCGTAGCGGAAGGACCCCTTGTAGTTGAGTTCCTTTACCATCAGGAGAGCAAGGTTGATGGTAATGTTTGATGCACCCATACCAACCTAAAACCAGGTATATATAAGTTTCTTCTTTAAGGAGAATGCGAGGATAGCACAGACTTGCACGAAGGTGCCACCAGTCTTGACAATATAAAGCGCTGTCTGGATAGAGACCTCTGCACCACTAGCATCGATGACTAGATCGATAGTATTTGTCCCGCGATCTTGAAATTTCAGCTCCTTCTTCATTTGCTCGGCATTTCGCTTGCTGTAATCAATTTTTGACTCGCCTTCAAACGGCTTTGGGGGGAGATAGGTGTGAGTAGCAGCATAACTCTTGGCAAATTCCAGGCGTTGCGGGACGATGTCAACGGCGATAACATGCCTGGCTCCAAGAGCTTTGGCGACTGCCATGCATAGGAGACCTACTGGTCCGCACCCGAAGACAGCGATAGACTGGCCAGTGCGGAATCCACCAAGATTGGACACGGCATGAACACCAACAGACAGGGGCTCCATCTGCCGACAAATTGTTTTTGTCAGATAAATTTACAATGAACCTGGAATAAGATTCACCATAGCGCCGTCCTCAAGTGTAAGGTTTTCAGGCAAGGGATAAGCGAGATCGGCAGGAAGCCGGTAGTAGCGGGCGAGGGTACCATCGTAGGGAGGTGTCGCGGCGAACTCGATGTCTGCACAGAGCTGAGGTTGCCATTAGCAGAAACCAACTCGAAGACGAGGAAAAACAAACATTGTAGCGGCCAGCCTTGCAGAGATTACACTTCTCTACTTATCTGGTCAGATTTCAGGTGGGTGGTCGACAACAAGCACTTGCTGCAGGTTGCACCGGGCTCCATAGCTACGCGATCACCGGCCTTGACGTGCTTTACATTGGCACCAACTGTGATGGATCCTTCAGTCACCGATCGTGTAGAGTGAATATTGAAATGCACCTTTTGAAACGATACCAGCAGATTCGTGACCCAGGACCTATTCGGGGTCAGAGGAGTAGCAGGATAACAGTTTCGTCACCTTACCATGGGTTTCTCTACGATGAAATCCCCAATGCGACCTTCAACAAGATAGTGGACCTTGGAGCGACTTGAGCGGACTCTAAGTTCACGAAAATAGTGGCACATACATCGGATCCGCAAATACCTAACCAGAATTAATACAGGTTTTCAGACGAGGGAGCAAAAAATCGCACCTGTCTTCTTCACCTCTACAACAACGTCATTCGGGCCAGCTACAAAGGAATAAGGCTTTTGAGAGCGCTGATAGGAGTGAACCTCAGCTCACGCTCGGGAGTGGGGTGTTGTTCGTAGACAGCATCCCCAATGCCACGCAAAACAAAAGACGGGTTATCAGACATGGCCTTGAGTCTCTTGATGGGAGAGATAATCAAATCCGCCGAGAGGGAAGGAGAAAGGGACTGTGTTTGGAACTGTCGCTCCTTGAGATGGTGAGATAACTCGACGGACCGCCAGAACCGAGAGACATGACCAGCGGCGGCTTTTCGGGAATTTCAGCAGCCTCCGACAGAACAATTTAATTGCCCACGACATATTCGAACAGGCACCACCAAGGATTGGGGTGTGATATGGAAACGCATTATTCCGTCCAAGGTGGGCGCCTAAGCTCGATCTCGTCACGGTGAAAGCGTAGAGGCAGGCTTGTGTCTCACCTGCAATGTCAGCCTCCAGGCTGGCCTACGTTTACATTTTGGTCCTCCCAATGGTTTTCCCTCTCCATTTCAATCTGTCTTCTGCGAAGATACATTTCACTACTTCAAGACGAGCTTGGCCTCTGTCAACACTTCTACCGACACACTCCTTTGACAAGCAGCTATGACCCGACGCGTTGCTACTGGAGGAATGCCCGACTTTACTGGACAAACCATTGCCCGCGGGCGTTATTTCTTGGACAAATTACTTGGTTCCGGTGCCTATGGAAAAGTCTATCGCGCCATGGATTTGAAGTCTCCTATCGAGTGCCGGACATTCTATGCCATCAAATGCATGCCCATCTATGTTCCTGGTTCAACCAAAGCTCATTTCCAGACCAGAGAGCTCTCTAATCATCCCGTTGTCCGTAACCACCCTAACATCGTGCGTTACGAGCGACATTTTGAGGAAGGAGATTGGGTCTATCTTGTGATGGAACTTGTTCGAGGGGGAGATCTCTTTGCGGCTATAACGGAGAGACACATCTTCCAAAATAACGATGCGCTGGTCAAGAAGATCTACCTCCAGATCATTGATGCTGTTCAGTACTGCCACGACAGAGGCATCTATCATCGCGACATCAAACCCGAGAACATACTCTATTCTGAAACCAGCCGACGCATTAAGCTGGCTGATTTCGGTCTTTCGACCACCCACAAGGCCTCCACCGAGTATGGATGTGGGAGTTGTTACTACATGAGCCCTGGTACGACCTCGGGCTCCATCTTTTGCTATCGAAATTTAATCATATTTCTTGTAGAATGCATTGCCGAACAGAAACCTCGTCTGAAGTACTCCTCAAAACACACGGATATTTGGTCTATGGGTGTCATTCTCGTAAACATGATATCGGGGCGCAATCCGTGGCGATATGCTACGACAGATGACCAGTGTTTCCAGGCCTTCCTACGAGATAGGGACTTTCTTGGCAACGTTCTCCCTATTTCTGCCGAGGCCAATATGCTCATCAAACGCATTTTCACCATTGACCCGTTGAGACGTATATCCCTGGAGGAATTGAAGAAAGGAGTCATCCAAGTTCGCACATTCTTTCGGGGTCAGCAGCATCTGCATCCTCCCTCAAAGCCTATACTATTAGAACGATCGATTGAATCCTCCAATTCAGGTTGGCAAACCGAGTCCGAGCCTATTTTGACCAGGCGAGTCAAGGTTGTTGTGGCGGAAGGCGGCGCTTTATCCAGTCCCAACCTTCAACCACCTTTCGCATCCAGTCAAGAAGATCGCTCCAGCAGTCGTTCTGCTACACCTGGGACTTCAATTCCGGGTTCAAATTTGAAACCGTCTACTGGATCTGCTTCTAACATAGATTCTTCGAAATCCTCCCTGGCTGTCAAGACGCCTTCAGTTCACGCCGTCGCGCCAGTTTCTGTTGTACGTCCTGATGGTGGTGCTAATCTTGACGATGACGTCGAGGAACCATTAGTACTTCCGGAAACGGTCTTGGATAAGGCTTTGCGTTCTCCAGGCGGAAAACCCAAGTCCATCACAATTAAGAGTGGACGCAATATACTCCGTGCCGCAGTTCAACGAATCAAAGAGTTCTCAGCATCCACATCTACATCGACCGGAAATAGCGGAAATTGATCTACTATTTTCTGTTACGTCCCACTGCTAGGCATTGTTCATGTATCTGTTAATTTGGCGCAAGTAGTTATATTGCTCTTGTAATCGTTTCTCCACGTCTACACAGTTGCATCAACCAGCCAAGTCTTGGCTAGGCCACTCGAGTGGCATGATCAATAGAAGCAGCGGGTTTGACACACGGTGAAGGACGCACAGTTACTGAACGGTATTTGAATCTGATACAAGGAGGGAGATCGATCCATCGATTATCGGGGCAACGACCACGTGTTTGACGACTATAAGTCGCCATCGTTCTAAAATTTAAAACACCCATCGTACCATCCTTCTTCATCCTTCCCCACACACCCCAACCTCTCACGAAATGATCCCTTCTAGTGTCCTTGGTTTCCCCCGCATCGGTGAGTTTGTTGCTCATTATTCGCATTGTTCATCTTCAACGTTACTCTGGCCGTTCCTGCGATGCCGTATGATCGTGATAAACAGGCGCCAATCGTGAGGTCAAGAAGGCAGTCGAAGCTTACTGGACCGGCAAGATTACTGCTGAAGAGCTTGATAAGACCGCCGCCGATGTCAAGAAGGCCAGCTGGATCTCAGTTAAGGCTCAAGGTGTTGACCTTGTCCCTAGGTTTGTGGCTACTTAATCAACCTTTTTAAGCGCCGTCTTATTTTATCTCTCAGTGGCGAGTTTACTCTTTATGATCACGTCCTTGATCATTCCGCTGCTTTTAATGTCATTCCCAAGCGCTACGATGGCGTGGGTCTGAGCCCTCTTGACGTCTACTTCGCCATGGGCCGTGGACGTCAGACCGAGGGTGTCGACGTTCCAGCCTGTGAGATGAAAAAATGGTGGGTGTTCATGCTGATTATTCTCAGGGCGAACTGAAAAAAAAATTCCTCCAGGTTCGATTCTAACTATCACTACGTCGTCCCCGAGTTCTCCGAAGAAACCGAGTTCAAGCTCAATTACAACAAGGCTCTCAACGAGTTCAACGAGGCCAAGGCTGCTGGTGTCATCACCCGCCCTGCCATCCTCGGCCCCGTTTCCTTCCTCGTCCTTGGAAAGAATGCCAAATCTGCTCAACCAGGATTCCGCCCCATCTCTCTCTTGCCTAAGCTCATCCCAGTCTACAAGCAACTCCTTTCTGAACTGAAGACCGCCGGTGTCGAGTCTGTCCAGATTGACGAGCCCATTTTGGTTCTTGATTCGGCCGCCGCCCTCGAAAAGGAATACACCGTCGCCTATACCGAGCTTGCTCCTATTTCATCCAAGATTGTCCTTACCACATACTTCGCTCGTCTCGACTCCAACGTCTACTTCGTTGCCAAGCTCCCCATTGCCGGTCTTCACATCGACCTTGACCGTGCTCCTGGTCAGCTTGAAGAAGTCATTACTGCAATTAAGAACACTAAGATTGTCCTCTCCTTGGGACTCGTTTCGGGCCGTAACATTTGGAAGACTGACTTCGCTGCTGCCATCAAGCTCGGTCAGACTGCCATTGACGCTCTCGGTACCGACCGTATCATCGTTGCTACATCTTCCTCCCTCCTTCACACCCCAGTCACTCTAGCGTCTGAGAAGAAGTTGACTGAAGAACAGAAAGACTGGTTCTCCTTCGCTGTGGAGAAGTCCAAGGAGGTTTCCGTCATTGCTGCTGCTCTCTCCGGTTCCCAAGATGCTCAGATTTCAGCTGCTCTCGAGGCTAACAAAGTTTCCATCGCCAAGCGTCGTGAGTTTGAGAAGAATTCTGATGACACCGTTCGCAAGCGCGTTGCCGCCATCACACCCGACCAGCTCGATCGCAGAAACCCCTTCTCTGTTCGCAGGGACATTCAAGCTAAACACCTTAACCTTCCCAAGTTCCCCACTACCACTATTGGCTCCTTCCCTGTGCGTGAAATTCCTGTTTTGGCGATTGATTTTGGCTGATTCCTTCACGTAGCAAACCAAGGAGATCCGTCAGGCCCGTGCCAAGCTCGGCAAGGGTGAGATCACCCAGGAAGAATATGATGAATTCATAAAGACGGCGATCGAGTCTGTCATCCGCTTCCAGGAAAAAGTCGGCCTTGACCTCCTTGTGCACGGAGAGCCCGAGCGCAACGACATGGTTCAATACTTTGGTGAGCTCCTCCACGGTTTTGTCTTCACCCAGAACGCCTGGGTTCAAAGTTATGGCTCCCGGTGAGTCCTCTAACACATTTCAATGTTTGTATCTCATCAGCCGCCTCTAGTTATGTCCGCCCTCCTATCATCGTGTCCGACGTCAGCCGTCCCGGACCTATGACCGTCAAGTGGAGCAGCTACGCTCAGAGCCTGACTTCCAAGCCCATGAAGGGTATGCTTACTGGTCCTGTCACCATCCTCAATTGGTCTTTCCCTCGGGCCGATATCTCTCGTGAGCTTCAGTCCAAACAGCTTGCCCTCGCTCTTCGTGACGAGGTTATCGACCTTGAGAAGGCTGGTATCCACGCCATCCAAGTTGATGAGCCCGCCATCCGTGAGGGTGTGAGTAGAATAGGTTCATTTCACGGTTGCGTCTTCGTTCTGACACCTGTCTTTTAGCTCCCTCTTCGTCGTGCTGACTGGGACGCTTATCTCAAGTGGGCCGTCGACTCCTTCAAGCTCGCTACCGCCGGTGTCACCGACCAGCTCCAGACCCACTCCCACTTCTGCTACTCTGACTTCGATGATATCTTCACCTCCATTCAGCATTTGGATGCTGATGTCATTTCCATCGAGGCGTCCAAGAGTGATATGAAGCTGCTCACCACTTTCAAGCACTACGGATACTCCAACCAAATTGGGCCCGGTGTCTATGATATTCACTCTCCCCGTATCCCAGGCAGCCAGGAGATCAAGGATCGTCTCGCGCTCATGCTGACTATCCTCCCTGACTCCCTTCTCTTTGTCAACCCTGTGAGTATTGACTTTTCCTCTCGTTAATGTTCATTTTCATTCACACGGTTTCCAGGATTGTGGTCTCAAGACCCGTGGCTGGAAGGAGACAGAGGCCTCTCTCAGCAACCTTGTTGAGGCTGCTAAGTGGGCTCGTGAGAACTACGCCTAAATATATTTCCTCCTTTCGCTTCAACAGCGCTCCTGGACTGGTAATTTAAAACTCAAGCCTTTCCTCAAGATTGGTTTGTGTTCCTGAACCATTTGGGTAGTTGTGGCGATGAGCATGTCCCTAGCTCAGAGCTAGAGATCGCGTGTCATAGGGGTGTAAAATGCTGCTTTTGGCTCGCAGGAGAAGCTTCACGCAGAGGCTAAGCGAGTATCAATGGGGTAGTATTCGGATTTCAACAATCCCTATTTATCATGTTTGCATGTTGTACCACTGTGTCGATTATTCATGACTTTTCGTAGTTCCAGACTTTGATGGTTCAGGCTGAATGCATTTTTGTTTAGGTGTTGCGCCTGAGAAAGAACTTCAGTAGCCACCATAGTATGAACTGAGTCCAGATTCAAATACGAGCCTGCGAGAATACACATAACAATACAAGTAAGGCAACCCGAGCAGACAGCATGATGACCCGCTAATATGTACTCTGCCAACCCTCCCAGCAAATCCGGTATTCGCATCTCAGACGCGACGAATGCTAGACAGGCCGCTAAGTGAGACGCCTCATCATCACTCATCACCTGGATTTTTGTATCTCCTGAGAGCCCTCTCCCGTGCTTCTGCGTGATCAATCGTCTTTCTGGGATAGTCGAGCTTATCAGCTATCGAGGGTGAGATATTGTGGAGGTCTGTTGACCGTGCTGGTTCAGCGTCCAGCGACTATACAACTACATGGAAGTTACGTACCCGGTCCGCGCACTTTTTGAAGCTCGGGAACCCAATAGCGAATGAACTCACCAGCTGGATCAGCCTGATGAGGCCAAGTTTGTCAGGCCAATGACTTGCAAAGATAGACAGAAATGTTACCTTAGCGCTTTGGGAGTAGGGATTGAAGATTCTGAAATAGGGGCATGGGTCAACTCCAGTGCTCGCACACCACTGCCACCCGCCGTTGTTGGAAGCAAGATCGCCGTCGATAAGATTTTGCATGAAAAACTGAAATTCGGTGAGATCAGGCCTTCCTCGAGGAAGTAATGGTAAACATACCCTTTCGCCTACCCTCCAGTCAATCATCAGATCTTTTGTCAAATACATGGCTGCAATCATCCGAGCCCGATTGTGGACCCAGCCCATCTCGGCGATGCATCGCATCGCAGCGTCAACGATCGGTACTCCTGTCATTCCTTCCTTCCATCGACGGAGTATTTCTCCATCAGCATCTTCGCGTCCCTCCCGTTTGATCCCGGACTCCTGTGGTGCTTGATGATCTTCCCATACCACTTCGGAATACTTCTCCAAGTAAGGGCGGCCCATTGAAACACGAGGAAAGTGCGAGAGAATACCGGCGTAGAAATCACGCCAGGCCAACTCCTGGACCCACCGGCCGACACCAGCAGAGGTATTACCGTCGACTTTTTTGGCACCAGTTAACTCGAGGGTTTGACGAATGCATTCCCGGATTGAGAGGACGCCAGACGACAAATATACACTAAAGTTCATCAAAGGCACGTCGGGGATCCGGAGAAAATAAATCTTCACCTCAGTCGACTGGTGGTATCCTTGTCCATTTGGTCTCGCGTCTGGTGATACTTGTTCACACGACTGTTTTTGTCTCCATTTTGAGCCCCGGGACTGAGTGGGTTGACAGCTCCCATTTGCGATGTGCGTGCTTTGGTTTTCAGAAAGCGTTCTAGTATCTGTGAATAATATATTTAGAACAATCGCCGTTTATACGACAAATGCCGAGACTTAACCTGTTTTGCAGCAGACTCTCCTGCAGGCCAGTATTCCTCCATCTTAGCAGAGTCTTTATCGTCTAGCTCGAAACCTTCAACGGCATCTGGGACTGGAGTTTGAAACAAATATGAGAGTTTTTTGTCTTGACGGATTGAGTCAGAATTAGGGGCTGGTCCAGGGGCCTCCTGAATGTAGTCTTGCAGATTTCGGTTGAGGGTATCTAACCAATTCTTCCAATATGGAGAGTACACCTATAATGTTTTAGATGGAGAGCGCGAGAAGACCTTCAGACTTACAGTATACCCTTTGCCCTGCTTGGTGAGAATCACGCCAGGCTCAATGACGCACTTGTTGTGAAAAAAATTAATTTGAATGCCATGCTGTTCGCCGAGTCTCCAGACGAGAAGGTCACGGCGCAACTCGTCAACTTCATATTCCAAGTTGGCGAAGAGGTGGTTGCACCCGTATTCCTTCAACAACTGGAAGACTCGCTCTGGCAAAGTTTTCCTCGGGAAGTGTGTGACGATATATAAGGGTATGTGACGTTCATGAAAAGTGTTCTGAGAAGGCGTTTTCAAAAATCAAAAGTTTAACCGAGCACAAGCTAGGCCATACCTGTAAGATAGCAAGATTGCGTAGTACGAAGTCGATGCGACGAGCGCTGCGATCATGGGCAATGTAATCTTGAGGACTGAGTATGAAAAGGACAATCAGAGGAACACCATCTGCTTGAGCACGTCGAGAAGCTTCTGCTAATGCCCGGTTATCGCTTACTGAATCAAATCAAGAATTTATGAGTCAACACTTTTCCAAGGCCACAGACTTACGGCGAAGATCAGCAAACCTCATCCAATACATAACAACCTTTCCTGCACCAGGGTCTAGCATTCCTTCTTGCATGTATTGTGACAGCCTAAAACAAGGAGGGTCAGCGTCGACTGCTGCTGCGGCCTCGGCAGTTGCAATTTTAATCGGGTTAAAGCGCATTCCCGCCATCCGTTGGCGTTTGGGATCACGGACAGAGGAATTGGTCTCTCCAGCATCTATCGGGTTGATGGTGCTCGTTGATCGCTCGCGTTTAGACATAATAGAAATCGGAGGCGTCGGACGGAAAATTTGTAAGAGAAGAGGTCTCGCTGAGCGGAAGGCAGGCCTAAACATTCGTCGTGTTCGTAATGGATGTTTTATATGCGGTTCTCGAAAACCCTAAAGTTCCGATCTGCCTCAGAGACATTTGGTCTGCATCGACTAGTCACGTGGAATTGATGAGACGATTTCGTGCTAACCGGTTTCAGCCAGATCTTCTGCCTCCTGCCGTTTTCGCTCCTCCTCGGCCTCCTTTTCCTCAGCCTCGACGACCTCTATATCTAGAGGAAATGTGAGTATAGCAGCAATTCCGGTAAGCTGATTCAATTCTGTGGGGTTTGTGTTGAGCCTGGTGTATGAAAGGAAATAAAGGACAAACGAGGGCTCACGTTGGCCAGATTCGTGCATACTCGAGAAAATCAAGACTTCTCCTCCTTTCTGCTGCACCGCCTCTGTCACTTCAACGTATTTCTTCCGTGTAGCTGGATTGCTTGACCTAATAATAACCATTGCATGATCAATAATAAGATAGTCGGAGCTTTCAAGGTTGAGAAACTAAACCAACCGAAAGAGGTCATCGGAAATCAACAACGTTCCAATAGCACCCCTATCTGCGGCCAAACAAACATGGTCAGGTCCATACCAAGCCCTCATTTCATCGGTGCCCAACATTTTGAAGAACCTGACGAAACCAAGTCTGAGTTGCTGTAGTACGCTGGAGGAAACATCTCACCGATCAAGCATCAATCCCTCTCGAGCGAACTTGGTCTCTTTGAGCCTCGCTGCAACCTAAGAATATGTGAGGAAGTGTGCTCTTGATGAAGTTTAGATCGTACTTCGGGGCTTTTAAGTACCTCGACGAGACTATGGACATGCGGACTGCTGATATGCACCTTGATAACCTTTTCGCGAAGGGCTTTCTGCAATGCTTTATCCCCACGTTTAATCGCTTCAGCCAGTAGATAGTCGTAAACACTGTCGCGGATCCAACCAGGACTTGCAATGACGATAGCTCGAATGCCAATGGTTGCAAATGGCACATGCCGCAAGAATGATTCAAAAAGAGTGGCATAGAATTTGTTAAGACCCTTTTCGTGCTGAGATGCACCGGAGCTCGCGGCTTTGCGGGGTATAGACACAGAGATCCGGTGTGTAACGACCGTCATATGCTGCGAGAGAAGACAGAATGTAGCAATTCCTTCGCCACAGATGACAGCAGCAACTTCAGCGCCTCTCCCTGGGACTGTACTCTCCTCCACCCGTGATTTCGCAATACTGTCCCATCCGTCGAGCTTCTCTATGCGAACATCCCGATTAGCCTCGATATCCAGGGTGTGGAAGGCTCCAAGCCTGACATGAGGGTTCTCGACAATGACCTTGCCCGAGATATGAAGAGAGGCGCTGGAATTTGCGGCGGCTGAGGATGAAGTAGTGGGATCAGTCGATTCTTGGGCAGAACTACCGCCTCCCGGAGAAAATTCGACTCGGTCAACTTGGATAGTCAGGTTGAGGCGGATTCGATTTGACTCTACAGATCCTGTATTTGAAACTGACTGTATGCGTCTGGTGGCCCTTGCCTGAGACCGCCACCAAATCAAGCAGAAGCTACACAAACATACCGAATTGTGGTTGCCCTCACAGAGTCCCCAGCCTGGATCAGGTTGTACAGGTGCCACATGTCTTCATCGTCTTCTGGCCTGAGGGTGACGTGGCCCTAGAGACTGATGAGAAACAGTTGTCGCTTCTGAAGTCTTGAGCTTACAGCGCCATGCTTGTCGATGTATTTGTTGATCAGCTTCATGAGGGAAGAAGTGAAGTGGGCTCCTTTCGTGTCCAACGTTCCTGATCGAGTAACCCTGCCGGAACATCGCCAAAAATAGACTGTTCAAACCCACCACCAGCCCACCACCATCTGCACAGAAATTATCCTTCGCTTCACGGCGGCCGTTCCATATGACCAGGTATGTCGTCCGCCATTAAATCATGAACGATCTCAATAGCCATGCAAGTGGATCCAAGATCGCGACTCTGGGAGCCCGACTCGTCGAGCCAAATCAGGCCACCAGATGCCACTCTGAAGACAGCGAGGATGACGAGGCCATTTTTGCAGAACTAGAGGCTGAAATCGAAAACGATGAGAACTATGCTATGAGAGAGCGAGGTTTAGAGGCCATCAAACGCGAGTACGGCCGCCGTTCGACCTGCCAAACGTACACCTGATGTCGCAATTACAGGATGGAGAAAATGAAGGGGCTTCGAGACAATCAACATGGCACATACTCCGAAATATCAGATGAGAAGGAGGTTATTCGGATCACCGCGTAACTCTATCTCGCTCTTTAACGAAGGCTTTGCTTGACGAATCATTTTCGGCTGTAGACGAGAACCAAGTTGTGTGGTCCACTTCTACCATTCCAATTTTAAGAGATGCGAAATAATGGACAAACATCTAACGGTCTGTCCTAATTTCAGTCTCTTGCCCGATCACCACTAAACCACTGACCGAGATCGACAGAAACTAGCACCCAAATACTTCCACACGCGATTCTTCCGCGTTTTTGTCGAGAACATTCCCTGGCTAGTTGAGAAACTCTCTATCAAAGTCCTGCCATGTGTGATCTGCTTCGTCGACGGCGTGTCCCGCGACAGGTAAGTACGGGTTTCCTATACTCTTCGCCAATGGTGTTAACATCAAAAGGTTGATCGGATTTGAAGAGCTTGGAAACAACGACAGCTTTGACACTGCCGTTCTGGAATCCAGACTTTTGAATGCTGGTTCGTCATTCTCGCGTTCCTTCTCGCAGAGATTACAATGTCGAAGAACAGGTGTGATTCAGCGACCGAGTGGAAACACCTTCGATCCCGTGTTCAGAGTAACGGGTGCATCAGGTGGAGACGATGAGGTATTTGATCTGGATGATTGAGCTGCATTGTTCAGGTGACTTAGCTGAAGTATGGTCGCTCCTCTACCGACGCGTCGACTCACTCACCAGTTAAAAATAATCAGGGTCGACATTCATACCTAGCCTCATCACGGCTGTGCAAGACCTATAGATAGAGTAACAACAGGCTCTAAACGACGGCATGCTTTCGCACAGTCTGCATACTTCTACGCATCTGATAATATAATCCATGCACCTCCACCCGCTCGAGGTCGCTTCTTGGACTTCGACAAAGAAGTTGGGACACAATCCGTTCTCCGAGTCTCACGAAACCACATGCTAACGTTTTTTGAGTCCACATGATCTCACTCTAACACTGTGGGGCTGTTCAGGGAATGATGATTGAAACGTATGTGGTATAAAGGTGCTGAAACTCAACTTGGGGGCCTGTGGCACAATGTTACCCACTATGAGCTGGCTGTGGACTCTGCTTCTCTTCATCGGGCCCATTCAAGCGGCAGTGACTTGGAATGCGACGCCCTTTAACCCGCACTCTT
>KQ962369.1:353042-384388 GCA_001563735.1 Leucoagaricus sp. SymC.cos | reverse complement strand
TGTGGTGAGCCAAAATGGGGAGAGAATGGGGAGATGTGACATGACAGACAGAGAGATAGAGGGCATGTCCGAAAAGGAAGGAGGACAACCGCCTTTGTGATCGGGCGCCGGATCTGAGATAGAGTGCTGAGATCCTCCACCAGATCTCGCGGCGACTTGTTTGAACAGCCTCCCTCATATATAACCCTCCGCCAGCCATTCTCCACCCATCCGCTGCCATGTACTGCCCCCGCCCAGAGTCGCCTCCTCCTCGTGCTCCTTCGCCCCCGCTTCTGGCTTTCACGCCCCTTCCATGTCCTTCATCCCGCGCAAATCGCAAACTATCATCATCGTCCTCTGCACCCAGCCTCCCACCAGGCCTTCAACAGGAAAGGACTATTTTGACTGTTCGTTCATACGAGCACCTGTCGCCTCGCAAGGCTGAGCTCGCTGCACACCGTCAACCAAAGCGAATTCGCTCTGCCCTCGGCCACACTTCTTCTGGCGTTCGGACCAATTCACTCCCGGAGCCTTTCACCCAGCCTGTTGCCGTCCGTCCTCACCAGCGCGCATTATCCCTCACATCACGCACATCCCCCCCGCCCTCGCCTAAACTCCAGACACCACCACCTCCTGTCCCTCCAATTCCGTCTTTCATCCTCACCCCCGCAGATAAAAAGTCCTCTCGCTCCACCGATGCCGTTACACCCATTTATCTCCCAGACATTGATCCAGTTTCGCCTATAACTGATCTGCCAGCTTCTGTTTTGAAATCGTCAGGGAAAGCAGGTCTCGTAAAGACACGATCTGCCGGCATGACTTGCTTGAAATTTTTCAATCTTCGGAACTCTCTTAAGAGCAATCGACTGTAGTCGTTAATTCCATCTGGCGGGGAGGACATGCGGGGGAGTTCGTTACACCGACTTCAGAAATGGTTCATACAACACGGCACTGAAATGACGCGCCCTGAGCAGGTGCGATTATCTTCGCTCAAGCTCACCAGAGCCGAGCCTATTCCCATTTTCTTGGACGCAGGCACGTCACGACGCGACTAATTTTCTTGGATGTGCATTGCAAGCCCACGACGACGACGTCATCATCACCATCACCATCATTCTTCTCACCTTCACGCCCACAAATACTCATTCTTCATTATATTATCTTTCTTCGTGACCCCGCTCCCTAATGCTCACGCTGCATAATCCTGTGGCTGTCACTTGATTCTCCTGTCCTATCCGTGTTTCGGCCTTTAACAATTACCTTCGTTTCCCAACCGCATTGTATCACAACCCTAATCAACCACTCGAACGCTGAAACTCAGTTAGGATAGAATAACTACCAACTGCTCCACTCATTTTTGTATTTTATTTCAATCACCCAGTATGATATTCAGTCATTAGTACATCAAGTATAACAAACATAATAACAAAGCAGAACATATTCCTTATCCTGTATCCTCAAAATTTGAGCGTGATTGAGCCTGTGTTATCTCAACTTGATTTGCTTCACTACCGCTTCCAGATATGGTGTTCCCACTGCCATTTGGAGACTGTCGCATCAACTCATACTGCCGTTCGGAGATGTCGTACGGAGTAATTGCCCATTCGAGCCTGTGCCGTTTTCTCGCCAGAGGTGTCAGCCAATGACAACGTCTCCAAACCTCAAGGCCTCATGCGGGGCTCGTGGACAACGTTTGCGCATCAATCGCAACGATTCCAAATCAGAGTTCAAACGCAGGAACCTCGTTTCATCAGCTAGTGTGCAAACGATGTTCTATTGGACAGTAGGCACTTGTCAGTGACACTAGACAGGGGACTCGACATGCTACTCGCAGTGACAGCACCTGGACGACCGGCTACTGAGCAGCCCGAATGTAATGTCTTGTCGACGTGTAGTTCGTTCCTGAGTGCAATACCAAAGCTGGGGCATCATATCAAATTAGAATAAGCTGTTCATTTCGCCACAGTCAGACGATCCAGAGCGAACTCCGGGTGCTTGAGGATTCGGCAAGCGGCACCAAGACATGTTTAGCGTCGTCTATCTCCCAAGACATAGAAATGAGGAATGAATGGCATCTCCGAGGAAACAGACTCCACTGTTCCGATGCACACAGATGAGTACAATGGCTGTGCTGATTCTCAATTGTTCCTATTTGAAATCAACAACTCGTCCCTTTTGCATTAGCACCATCCATTGTGCATACATCCGGCGGGTAATGTAGGGTATCGCATCTCCGAGAAAACACATTTCTTTGATTGCGTGAAACAGCCTTTGACTCATTGTCACGCGGCAGCCGTGTTCATGCACAAAACTCTGCGTTGAGATCTCGTGTCTATCAAAAATTGTCGCTTGCGCATCACAATTGACCTCCAATATAAAGGCAATGCCGTTCCATTGTCGGCTTTTTAAGTTGGGCGACACTATCCCAAGACAAGCTCGACCCTGTGAGAAAAGCATAGCGAGAATATCACTTACGTGAGGGTCATTGAATGTCAGGTTCAACAGCACTTCTCCAGCGTTACTTTGAGGGGCTTGGCAGTTCTAATCGCACCAGTGGCCAATGATCCGGTGTATGGTGTCATAGATTATCAAAGCCTAAAGACGTTTGCTGCTCACGCGACTGGAGTAGAAAGAGTTAAGGTATGGTTTAGTCCAGCTTGACTTCAAAGCTACCAGTCCTGGCTATTCCATACTTGCTGCAGTACCGAGTATTCGACCACTTCTGCTGGTTGATTGTGGGCTCGGAGAGTCTCCGTAACCGGTTCTTCCATCATACGATCTTTCATACAGCGCTGAACTGATCATCATGTGTTGATGTGTTTTCCTCATAGTTGAAGTGAAAGACTTCTTCCCGATCAAGTCGTGCAGCTCGGAATTTTCTTGACCGTCGATCACACGCAGGTGCATGGAAAAGCATCAGTTGTCTGTGTGGATTTAGAAGGATACTGTCACGACTTTTGCAATCGGAAAGTGCAAGCAAAAGGGCAGAACAAACCTGATTTGATTCCCACTCTACACTCGAGACAGGGGCTTGAATAGGCTACTGATGAGTTCGACCTGTGATAGAATCAATCCTGCAAATTTCTCCCTTTCTCCCTCATTCGGAGGAGGAGTTATGACGAAACAATCAACAAGAGGGATGATATAAACCTGCAATTGAGCCTGAAAGTGTCAAGTCGCGCAATCATATCTAGCACTGTCCACGTCGGCTCAAATTCATTGTATTTACTCAAAGCTCATCAATCCAACACCATCATATGTTGTTTTCCATTTCGGCTGGTCCGCACCGTCAATATCGGTCGAAATTCACACATGGTAGGTATTGGACCGACAACTTAAACTTCTATCTTACCCCATTTGACCACAGGAATTAAAAAGACGCCGCGGTATTCTATGTCGGACGTCTCTTGTTCGGTCCCGTTCATGTGTTGGACGCCGCATGGAAGAAGAGAAAATATCGCATTGTTCTGACTTCAGCCTTCCTCAACCTTTCTCAACTGTACACAATTCTTAGAGCATCTTTTCCTCCAACGGTTCCAGTGATTTAGTGCGACACCTTTCTTTCTGGAATTAGATCACATCAGACCTTCAGGTCACGTTGACTGCGTAAGCCCTGAATTCCTCCCATTGATATCCTCGTGGGATTGTGGCGGCTTGCATTAAGTCAAGGTCACGGTCTAAATGGGTCAGCGTCGTTGGTTACCGGACAGTGAAACTTTCAGTTATAATAGGTATGACGTTGTCCTCGAGCCTGAAGGAGATTAATAGCCACGATGATTGCGTGATACACTGCGATGGCTGTTTTCGTAGGTTTTTTTTTGGTTTGTTGGCAACGTTCGTAGCATGCTTTCGAGTAAAGCCTAAAGCGGTATAGCGCTGTTATGAACTGCTTGCCAGGATCTGTGCTGTCGCTGCCTGAGCGGGCATCCGCTATTAGTGTCAAGGATCCTTTACTGCTAGTCGATAATAGTTCCGAAAGTGTTTGAGGTTACCAGCAGAGGAAGGATATCTGGGGAGTGTGCCATGAGTGACTCCCTCGCAAGATACGCCACATCTTCAGACCTCGGGTCCTATCGTGCTTCATGGTATTCCATCATTCCGGTCATCAATGTTCAATTCGAAATTCGAGAGGACTTATGATCCTTAAATGAGAGCGATATAGTACCTGGGTATCATGGGATGTCGTCCACATATCCAGGGGCACAAGCGGGAGCGGGATGAAGGGACCGATAGTATGGACTTCCGAGAATCTACTACGGTACTAGGTGCCATCAGCAATTTCGTATGTGTGATCTCGTCGAACGGAATCACGCTAGATTATATCACAGGCCAGGAGACTTGACCAAGAGCACCACCTTATCCAAGGCAGCTTTTGAATCTAAGGCATAGGCCCATTGCATTTCCCTCTACCGGGGACATTCAAGGAGAGGATAGCAGACCAAGATTCAAAGAACATCGATTCCGATCGTATTCCCTTTCTGCGGCAATTGTTGTACGTTAAATCGGCACATCTGTGCTACGCGCTGGGCTAAGGGGACTTTTTGCGGCTCCTAAGATCAAGGAAATCTCTGTAAAAAGCTGTTGCTGCTGCCATTACCGCACGCCTGGGTAATCTCTAACGTATCCATGCTTCGTTCTCCTCTTTATCTTCCTCCGTCACGGTGGTAGTGAGAACATCATAACGTCGACCGTTCGTGGAACTAATGTGAACAAGCAGTACGCGAACGTTTCGTGTTGTCTGACGAGAGCTGTTTCAAGACTGTCCTCGCCACCCCAGATTCTACAGCCTTCCAACGTTGGCAGGCTTCTATGCCCTCCTGTGACATGCCTAAGGCCTAAGCCTTGGCAGTTCATTAAAGCTCGTCGCCATCGGTAATACGTATGTGGGAGCATGTCCAGTTTGAAACTGCCTCGAGTACCAGTTGTCCCATAGTGGTACCGCACTAAGTTCCTGATAGTGGAAACAATCTGAATTGCTCAATACCGCCGGCGAAATACACAATTCTGCCTCCCGTTCAAGGCGGTTTTGGATTCATCTCGCCGGTGGGAGGGAAGGGATAATTGATAGTCTGGAATTGCGGTAAGACATCGAGGACTTCTGGGGCTGTTTGTTCTGAAGAGGTTTATTCAAAAGCCTTGCGTTATGCCGCTCGGTCGTCCGTCGCGGGATTATTGGAAAACTCCCTGAACATCGCTATGGAGATGCCGTCATCTTGCGTTATCTACTACCGAGAAACGGGAATAAAGCGATGGAAATACTGCCAAGGGCATCTATTTTCAGAGGTTGTGTTGTCTGCCGAAGTGTGGTGCTGAATTTTTGTATCTGTGACATAACCGCATTTATCGACCTCAAGGCCGCCCGTCTACAAGCCTAGTACAAGGGTCATCTGAGTAAACTGCGGGCAACAACGTATATTGTTGTGCGGAACGGTGTTGAAAATACACCGCGGAGCTCGGACACATGGTTGTCATGACCACGCTAGTATAAGAGAACAAGGTTTTAAGCAAGAATCAGGCTCACGTTCCGGGGAATCGGCTAATTCACTGGATCTCTGGAGAAAATATAAGGAGCGCTTTGTATATCGCCTCATGATAATCTCCCTTGTTCTAAGAGTGGTGGCGTCCAGTCGAGTCATCTGTTCGTCGTCATAGGGTATGCCTGAAAGACGGAAAACGACTTGTTTCATAAAAGGAAATTATTGGATTCTTTGGGGGATGGGTGTAGGTCCTATCTCGTTCAGAGCTGCGGCAGACTCTAGGGATGTTTCAAGGCAATGTTTCTCGGTTTCCCCAAATGTTCGCCAAGTGTTGGTTCACGGAGATGGTGTGAAGATAACTGACATAAGTTCCGAGGAACACGTCATCTGTTGGACAATGGTCGTGCATGTGTTAAATAGCAGGCAAGACAGCAAGCAAGGAGGTAAATATGGGTACACTAAAGAACGACTGCGGGTTTATAGATAAGAATAAGTCAGCTAGAGCTACAAATCATCGTTAGAATGGGGAGAGGGTCATACCGGATATATATACATAATACTACACAGGACTGGTTGAGGCCGCTGAAGAAATATATCGTTCGGTCTGCTCAAGTCTGCCCATGAAAGTCCGTCAGAGTAAAAGAAGGGGGGGAAGAAATGGGGAACATAAACAAGGTAGCGTGTCAACGAGACTTCAACCATGAAATAGAAACCATGACGATATAAGAATGAAAGCACGAAGAAAGAATATTAGAGACCAAGAATTGAAATTCGTACAATTCATAATCCCATCCGTTCTGCCAACGTCCGATCGCCGTTCACGTTATAGGCGTTATTTGATGTGTTGCCAGCTCCATGGAACGCGCTCCCACCAGGTCGGTCCCGACGTCCGCCACCACGTCCACTTCCACCCCTCCTGTTACTACTATTTGGTCCCCTATCCCGATCACGACTATGATCCTGATCTTTTGGTCCTCTGTCGCGGTCGCGGCCCCTGTCCCTGTCAAATTCACGGTCCGTATTCTTATCCCGCCCTCGGGCAGGTTCAGAAGGAACAGGACGTTCGTTGTCCACGTCCATTTTTGATGGTCGACTTCCTTTGTTGGCATCACTGCCGCCACGATTATCCTTGTCGTTCCGTTTTGGATGGCCATCTGCTCCGCGTTTAGCCGGATTATGAGCGTAATGGTTATGACTGCTGGTGCTATGTGATTTTCCCGAGTTAGTAAATGGATGCGAGTTGGACTCGGAAAGTCGAGGTCGCTTGCGGGGGCCAGTTGGAGGAAGCTTTGAGCCGTGGCTGCCATTGCCACTTGCTGGGGTGGTGTAATTGGCACGAGGTGATGGGGGGTAAGTTCGAGGCGATGGCTGAGGGCTGGGTGCGGGCTGTGCAACACTAAGATAGGCTTCATAGGATTTGTCTAGTTCGCGACTATTACACGGAGCTTGAGCGCTCCTTGCAGTGACATACTGATTGGAACTCACGAAAGCAAGTTGATAGTCTCGTGAGATTCTGGAAGGCGATTCAAGTCAGCTTAGAGAGCTTATGTTCATGAAAATGAATCATACGGCGTAAGGAATTCTGTAGTCGCTGCACAAGTCTTCGCAAACCTCGCACTTCTTCTTTGAGTTTGCCAGTCTCGCTGTACCTCAACAGCTCATACAACTCATCATTTTCTTCCTGCAGCAGCCGTGCGCGCTGAGTTAGAGCTGCAACAACGGTGCTTGAGCTGGTCGAAGCTGACCCTGGGATAGTCGTTGACAGCTGTGAAAGCAAAATAGAGGAGACCGCTGGTGGAAGAGACAGAGGAGCGGTAGTGGACGGTGTAGGCTGTGATGGAAGATAGGTCCTGAGCCGCGTCAGTTCATCCTAGAGTGAGCGCATATAATGAGGAAAAGCCTGGGGATAAAGTGCTGACAACTTGCATGGAGCTCAGATATTTGAGAGTCGCGTTCATTCAACAAGGTTTCCAGGCGAGCCTCTCTCGCCGTTGGAGGTTGCATAGAAAAGATCGCGATACCGATAAGTGTTGAAGAGGATGAAGAACGCAGGCGAGAGGGGCGAGAAGAATGCAGAAGACTTGGGGTGATCGTGGTTTGCGAGCAAGAGCGCAGTTCTTGGCTTCCTTTTTAGACATAGACGCCAGGGGTGACATCAGGCGCTGAGTATAACCTCCACCAGTCCAAAAACACTTTCACATCACCCCTCAAAGTACATTTCAACAGGCGACCATGCTATGTATTACACGTTGAATCATGTATAAGTACAACCTGAACTCGAGGGCCTTACCAAAAGCCTTTCTTAGGCTCAGTCCAAAGGTGCACCATCTCAAGCGTCACGCAAGCATTCGTGAGCTCGCGTCCCCTACACCCAGGAGAATTGTTCTACCTCCAGCCTCGAGGCCACGGCGACTAGCTAGCAAACACGAGCCGGCAAGGATCAGGAGGAGCATGCCAGGGTTAATTGATGTCCGAGAGCAATGTCAAACAAAGACAAATAATAGACAAAAGTCTTAAAAAATCCTGATCCACGTCGGTTTTCTCATCTTCTACCACCCATCCATGGTAGCAAGTCTCGCTAGGTGAGCGCTCTTTCTAGGACCCAACATCCCTTTGTCTCTTTCGCCTGGCGATGATTACAACCTATTCACACTGTACGAACACATGTTCATTGAACATGCTCGTCATGAGTAGTCTTTTTCTACAACGGTAGATGAGCCTCTTCCTTGTCTTCCTAAATTGAACTCCATGATCCAAACCCATTACTGACATCCTTAGCAGGGTCATCTGTATTAAGATTCTGGATCTCCATAACACCTATGCCATTAGCTAGTGGATTATACATCATTTTCGCCATCGAAAGCGTCCGATGGAACTTGCCCTTGAAGTTGTGAAAGTGCACCGGATAGGATGTAGAGATAAGGTGCAGACTTCACTGGCGGAGACGATGTTTGATAACCAATTGGCAGTGAACACCTTGGGCATAGGCAGCGATACTGTCTCTCGTACCCATTTTTCCTGTCAATCTTCAGTCGTATTGGAACAACCGAGCACCAACTCCTTCTCACCTTTCAATTATCAGAGGATGCTCATTAATTGTCGCGTTCAACTTGAAGATTCTGGCCTTTCCTGTATCATTGTCCTGGGTACGTATCATGACGGCATTATCCGTCTGACGCCTGGGCAAAGATGCAAGGCTTTTGTCAATAACAAGCTGCGCCAGAACCTCATCAGTCAGTTTGTGATGACTATAATTTCTTTATGGATGCGTACGATGAACTCGCCACAAATGCAGTCTAAGATTTGAGATCAACATGCCCACCACGTCCGGTCCGAGTACATAAGAAAACGCACAGTATACACGCAAGGCAGCTGATGAAGATGCTGTCGGCTGGGCTAAGGTGTGAACGTTGAGTAAGTGGTATATATCGCAGCGAGGATATCCGACGTACCGTCTGTTGACGACGACACTGCTGAGCGTGAGACGACCTTGGGCATTCTGTACAGACTTAGGTGAAATCAAGAGGTGATGGGGGAGAGCAAGAAGAGGCTAGAGCCTGATGAAGTTGCAATAAGTGAGGAGGTACGTAACTTGACCAGGAACGCTGCAGCGGCGAGCGCTGAGCATCGCCATTCATACCACGTGATGAGCCTCTCTTCAATCTGACGTTTGATTCTTCTTTATTAATTGCCTTCGCTTTTAACCGTCCGTCTCCGGCTTATTGCCATCTCCCCTCTTTCAGCCGTAATGGCAGAAAAGGATGCACCGTCGCGCCTGCGCCGCGCAGTCAAAGGTCTCTATGCTTGGCCCATCGTGTGTGCCCAGAAACCTGATTTATTTCCACCCCCACAGAAAACAACCTCTTTCTTGTCAAGAGGCTCATCCAGCGAACGGACATGCGCAATCCAGACCCGGCGCCTCGAAGGCTTACTTCGCTGGCATGGGCTGCGCTCCTTGGTCACGAAGAAACCTTCGAATTTTTACTTGTTTCTGGTCATGACGATCGGGAGCTAAGCCGGGTACGAGTTTCTCCTTGCCTCCTCCAATTACAGTTAAGTGACTACTGTAAATCTATAGGACTTCGAAAACAACACCATTCTAATGATCTTGGCAGACTCTGGCCCACCACCCAAGGTCTATAGCTCTTCAGCAAGTGCCCTCGACTTCAACAGTGCCGCGCTGCGGATGGCTCGGCTATACTACGACCGTTATCAAACCACCCACAGGGACCTATTAGACTGGTCAAACGTACAAGGAAGGACTGCACTACACTTAGCTGCTGTGAAAGGAAATGAGGATCTGGTTCGCGTACGTGCACACTGGCTTTCTCGGATAAACTTTGCCTGACCTGCGTTATTAGATGTTTTGTGATCTCAATGCGGATATCAACCTATCCGACAATCAGGGGAACACGCCGTTGCACTAGTGAGTCGGATCTGTTGCTCATATGACTGTCGCATTAATAAAATCCCAAAGCGCAAGTGCTTGGGGCCATGTCCCTGTGAGTTTTTGGCCTTGAGGCAGCGGCAATTGACGCTCATGTCACACATCTTCCAGATCATCCAATTTTTCATTGAGCGAGGGTGCAACTATAATTCCCGTAATAATCAAGGTTTTATTGCGTCTGACTATGCATACTCGTATGTGGCTTGGTCTGCACTGTCTCTGTTTTTGCCAACATTTCGTCTCTTCAGCTTCAGTACTCAGGAAATGCAAAAAACGGCCGAAAAACAGTATGAAATCACAAGAAAGTCGCGTCGCACTGCTATACAGAACGGCAGACCACTTGATTTCGGAAGTTCAAGCCCGATTAATATGCCACCTGGTGCTCGAGAGGCAATACCTAGAATGCGGAGCGGATCTGGTACCAGTCGCACGACCACTACGTCCGACAGCGGTGATTTCGATGGTCCTGGCCAAACTCCGCTCACGGTGTCTTCTTCTCCTTCTCAACCTTCTACGGGATCTGGGTCCTTCTTCTATAGTCCGAAGTCATCTGGCCATCATATACCTCATATGCCGTCTACCAGCAGCATGGCAACATTCTCTGGCCCCCTGGCTACTGGGAAGCCAATGGCGAGTTCTTCGGGCATTAACCCGACATCAGTTCTATCCCCTTTCGCCAGTCGAGTTTTGGAGCAAGATGCAGATGCCCGGGAAAAATACATGCAGAGGAATAGAAGTGGGAGCTCGTCAACAGATAACAAGTCTCAGACGGGGGTCACCTTCTCAAATGGTCTAGCAGTTCACGACGAACTTCACAACGAGCTGCCACAAACTGGTACTACAACTCCGCGACGCCTTCGGCCTTCGGTATCTGCAGCACAATTGCGAAGTACGCACGATGTTCCCAGTCATGCCGTACCCCTCGAACATCGAAATCGTGCGGGAACCAATCCTAACGCGAAACTTCCAGCGTCACCTGTTCCACAACTAACCAGATCATCATCAACTTCGAATTCCTTACGATCATTCAGCCAGGCTGGCGCAGCTGAAGATTCTTTTGTCCACCATGGCTCGCCAAGCCAATATGCGAAGTTTCCCGAACCCCCACCAGCCCAGGAAGATTCGACGACACCGACCACCGCTCGCCGGAAGGCATTTCAAATCCTATCCAGACCCTCGCATGCTTTAGACCATTCATCTAATCATCGACGTGGCATGTCTGCTACCGTGGTGCGCGGACCCTAAGGGTTACACCATGCAGCTGGCCTGCGCCTCAAACCCGAGTTGTATCATCAGCGTTATATGATTATCCTATTTGTTCTCCTTGCTTTGAAGTTGTCGTTTCAGCGTCTGGACTTTCTTGGGCAAAGGTTCTCAAAAACTGTTCTGTGCGTATTGGTTTGTATTTATCAGATGTTGTGTACGATAGAACAAGAATTAGAATCCGAGGTCAGGAGGAGTGATTAGACGTCAACGAGTATACTATGTATGAATGGAAGCGTGATCCGAGTTGGAACGTTGAAAGTTGCTCGTTGAGGGCTTGTGTGATGAGGAGCCAAGGTCACAAGTCGGCAGAAGCCGAAACTGGTGAGTCCGCACGCAAGAGTGACGGCGGTAATGGCGTTTGTACAAAAGGAGGGTCGGATGATGTCTTCGCTTCCAGCTCACACCGTTCACCACGTTCAATGATACCCCCCATCCCGGACAGTGACCCAGACCCCACTACACAGATTCCCTGGCCCTCAGCTCGTGCTAGGCAGTCGATTGGGTCTGACACAGGTTCTACCAATGTTCCGGAGCCCAATACAACAGTTCGCGGCGACAATGGTGACACCGTCAGCAAATCACTAGTGCCCGGAAAGCGAGCTTTGACGACATGGGACCTAATAACCCTTGGTATTTCCATGGCTGGTGCTCAGATAGCCTGGACGGTAGAACTTGGGTAAGCAACTGCTCGGATGCATACGTTTAGGGCACAAACTCAGCATGCATTTCAACACAGCTATGGGACGCCATTTTTGCTGAACCTCGGTCTTTCGGAACAGCTGACCTCCCTCGTCTGGCTGGCGGGACCTATTAGTGGGTTGGTAGCGCAACCCGTCATCGGTTCGTCGCTTTATATCCAGCTCATTGGCTGCGTGATTTACGCCGCGCGGATGATAAGGCGCTGTCTCAGACTCATCAGCTTCGAAGTATCGTCGACGGTTCTGGATCATTCTTTCGACAGTTGCTTTGGTTATCTCGACACTGACGTTAGCATATTGTGAACCTCTTGCTGAATTTTGGGTCGACCCCTTCGCTGTTGGCTCAGGCGACTGGGACGAAATTAGAAAGGACAAGGTATGCTATAACCCTACTTTTATCCAAGGATGTCTGCTCAAAATTGCTTCTTAGGCAAATAATGTCGCCATCATATTCGCGGTCATCTCCTTCTACGTCCTAGACTTCGCTCTCAACGGACTTCAAGCATCTCTTCGAAATCTTCTCTTAGATATAGCCCCTCCTAATCAGCTCAATGCTGGTAATGCTTGGCACAGCCGTATGACGAACGCGGGCAATATCATCGGCTATGGATTCGGTGCGTTAAATTCCATTCTGTCCGGAATTTCAATCATTGATTTTCTACGCTAGGTTTCTTGCCCTTGGCCGAGTTACCCATTATTCGACTTATCAAAGGATCGCAATTCCGGAAATTTTGCATCATCTGTATCGTCATTTTAGTCATCACTGTGGCCATCACTTGCGTTTGTCATGAAGAGGAAGAACGACCTTCAAAACAGCGGACCAGCAGGTGATCATAGATGTTCAAGACCTCCATCAAATTCCCTGCTCATGTCTATTCACAGCAATGGTTTCCGGGAAATCATCAACAACATTCAGGTCGCCGTCGTTCAACTCCCTAAATCCATCCGGCGGGTATGCTACGTCCAGTTATTTGCCTTTATGGGATGGTATGTCGTAAAACCGGCGGATCAGCAAAGTACTTATCCCAGTGTATAGGTTCCCTTTTTTGTTCTACTCGTATGTGGGGCTCTATAGCTTCGCTATGATGCCATACTCACTTGCGATAGGACGACTTACGTCGGCCAGGTCATGGCTCAAGAGTTAGATCGAGAACCAGACCATGACCTTGCAACTCGGAAGGGAGAGTTAGCGATGCTGATATACAGCGTTGGTATGTAGCTTCCATCTTTGTTGGTGGTGCTGTCGTTGAATTCCAATCAGTTGGTGTCATCGCTGGAACCATTCTTCCCCACCTTGCAAATCGCGACCGTCGACTTCTCGGGCGTAAAACTGACGTTGATGAGGACTCCGAGACAGCTAGGCTTCGAGAAACTGTCAGACAATGGAAGGTCGACGCGGCCCGCCAGGGACAACCCCTGAAACTTCCTGCGATGCCCTTCCTGTTGAGAAACATCTGGTCTGGGGCCATGCTTCTATACGCTTTCCTGACGTTCTCTACCTTCTTCATCACGACGGTTACTCAGGTCAGTTTTTCACCAAGTTCTTGTCTTGATCAACAGAACTCATCTTCTCGTCAAATAGGCGACAATTTTCATCAGTCTTGTCGGGATCGCTTGGGCAGTTGCAATGTGGGTTCCGTTCGCGATCATCATGGAGGTACGTAATTTGTTGCACTATCTTTGACGAATAGCTGAGCAATATCTAGTTATTGAAAGAACCTGCGAAGCCTTCCGTCGAAAATGCTCTCATCAATCGTCGTCCCAGTCATACTCGAAACCTTTCCACTCCAGGCACTCCACGTAAAAATGGAGAGAGATCACCTCTTCTACGGCGCCGATCATTCAATCAACATGATCCTGCAACTGAGGAAGAAACCGCCCCTTCAACTCCGCTTGCAGGAGGTACTGTACTGGGAATTCACAATCTGGCAATCGTTGCCCCTCAATTCATTGTACGCCCCGAATTTACCTGTTGCCTTGACACCTAATGCTGAGATTTTATTCAGGTCGCTGTTGTGAACAGCATCATTTTCCGAATTGTGGATGAATCAAGCAAAGTCACCAGTGGACACGGTGGGACCGGCGAAGCTTATTACGGCAAAACCGGAGTCGGCTGGGTCCTTCGTTTCGGTGGCCTATGCGCCTTGTGCGGTGCACTCGTCGCCCGGATGGTACCACCCACTCCGACAGAATGGGACATGCGGAGGCGTTTGGGTGAAATGCAACTCCTTGGTGAAGAACCTGCTCCTTGATCTTCTGACTGATAACTCTGCAGTGCTGTATATTTGGGTATATCTACTATCTACTATCACATTTTCACCCATTTGGATTTGATTCGGTGATTCTCTGGCGTGTAACTGGTGCTACTGTGCTGAATAATTGTGTAATACATTACTGTCCAACCTCAGTGGATTGCATGAGGGTGTTAATCTCCAGTGACGTGAAAAACATACTCCCAGCCATCTTCACTGACCGAGGAAATCGCCCGACATGGTATCAATGTCAGAGGAAACTTACACCTTTCAATAACGCCCCTCACTAGGACAATGAGAACCTCGTTGGGTCAATGGGACGGATACATACGAAAAGGTAATGCTTCTGGTCGATAAAACACTCGTGCAGAGAGAACGCGGGTTTTTTGAAACACAGTCGATAAAATTGGCTTCAAATGTGCTTCTCCTCAAAAGGACGTGTTCAGGAGAGGTTCGCAACGAGGTCATACAACCTTAGATCTCACCTTGTCCCTTGCCAAAAATAGCAGCGCATAGCAGCGCGCCATCTTCGAGTATGAGTGTTTGGTGGCATAACCGAGAATTTTTCTCGCCTGTTTCTGCTAATGGACCACCGTCAGTGGGCAGGAGAGCAACCTGTATAACTGGCTCACATTGACGAAAAACGGGTGCCCGATTTTGGGTCACTATGTCGCCGTCCTCATCTTGTATCTCCCATCGCCCCGTGTGCAGCAGTACTTGTTTTTCGACGAGGGCATTTTTTGGCAGAGCCTTTACCGACAAGAACAGTGTTGGGAAATCTGGATGCTTCGTTGACGAAAATATGAAGGTCAAATCGATGAACTCAGTTATGCATAAAATCAGCACTAACGCCGAGGAGATTGTGCCCTTGACGTGCGATGGGTATATTCTTCGCATCGTCAACAAAGTAAGTGGACGACTGTGTGAACCCTTCCCAGCCATTTTGAAGGGCCTTGGCCACACGAGACACATGCTGTGACGAGAGAGCGAATTCTGTTCGGAACGAGGTTGGTAATGGTAGGGTCAAGCCACTAGGTATCAATCCAATTTGTCCAGATATAGTGATTCTTTCGCCTGCCTAAAACCTGGTATGAGTATATAGCCTCGAGCCCTCATACCGAAACATGATCTTACCACTATTGCTTGCGAGTATGGGCCAATGTTGGCAGGCGCCCAGTAGCTGAGTCCCTGAACATGCAACGCCTGTCGAGCAGAGGGATTGAGCTCAATGAAAGCGGTGCAATCCAATCTCACTCGAATTGGGTGAGGTAGATCAACGGCAACACAGGCACGCGAGGGTGGGCTTGTGCCGAAATACTTCCCATAAACTGTATTCATGCTGGCGAATAGATCGATGGAAGAGATGAAGATGTTAATGTTGGTGCAACTTGAGATGTTGAGATCGTAATGGTTAAGATGTTCTGTAGGTGTGTAAATATGGTATTGAAATAATTGATCAGAGGTATACCCACCTTCTAAGACATCGAAACATTCGATGACTTCGTCTTCGAGAGATATCTCTCGATCGATCCCCGAGAGTCGTCGCTGCACGTTACACACCGAAACCCAATTCCCAACCCTCGAAGTAGAACAGGGAATCTGGGGTTCGCCGTCAATTTGCAGGTCGGGAGTCAAAATTTCTGTCCTGCTAATGCTCCGCTCTGTCTCAAGCTTGTCCTTCACAGATTGAAATTCCTCTTCAAGCAGACTTGGCACTTCCATCGCACCATTCTCCAAAGTCTCCTTTTGTACCAATTTTGCATTCTTAATTCTAAGATATGCCACGGTTGCAAATGCGTTGTCTGAGTGTATGACTGTCCCAACGTCTTGTCTACATGATGTGTATGTTAATGCTCAGTAGAACGTGTCAGTATTGGGCAGCTTACAATTGGATTCTTTGCTTGAACAACGGACAATCAAGAGTCAGCGACTCGTACTCCCCTCCTTCGCCGCATACATGAGAACCATAGAGTGTGTTCTGCGAAGCTTGTGAGAACAGAAAGTAACCTGGTGGAATAACCTCAGGCATACCAGTTTTGTTAAGTGTGGTTGCATCTGAGCCAGAGTCTTGCCAAGGTGGCTTGGAGTTAGTCCTATACCAGCAACCTTGATCAAGATTGCCTCCATCCCAGCTTCCGCCATTTCGTTCAGCAGTTCCGCTTGGTCGCGTTGCCAAAGGTAAGCCAGAGGGGTTAAACCTAGACGAGAACACCTGTATATTCCGTGAACGAGAAATGATCAGCAGATCGAACCCATAACCTACACATGTTCGACTCGAACACGCTGATAGTTTGACAGAATCGCTCCGACGGAAACACCTTGAATATCAGGATGAGCGGCCTAATTCTCTCGGCATGTGAGCGGAATCATAGAACAATCCTTAAAGCATAAATACCTTAACGGAAGCTAACAGTTCATACAAATCTTCAGTTTCATCTCCTTGCACCCCGCTAGCCTCTTTCGCGATCTTGCTTCTCGCACCATATTCAACGCCCTGTTCGACCGCACTTCCAGTGATCACGCGTCGAAACAGCGGGACATCAAGAGCTTTAGCAACGATGTGTATAGCGTCTTGTCCAACTGTCTGATATAAGAACGAGTCGAGTTCTTCTGAAAGAGGCGAGAATCGGTTGGCAACGAGATTAGAAATTGGGTAGTAGACAAGCCAGACCTTTTCCGGGTTCTGGCCCGAGGGATGCAGCAGCAACGAGTTCGTGGCCGTTCTCCTGGCAATGTAAGAGATTGAAGCAGCTATCTTTGCCTCCACTGAGGAGGGCGACGTATTTCATGTTGGTTCAAGGATCGAGAGGCGCTCAGTTTAAGGTTGTGATTTAAAATTGACAACCTGGTTGGTTGATCTTATCGGTATATTATTATCGCGGTGGCAGGAGTCCTGGCACCTGATTTGACTCGATCTCCCAACATCTTTGCTTGACCTGTACTCCAGGAAAGCGTATCGGTCTCATTCTCTCAGAAAAATGCCGACCATACCTGTGGACAAGGCCGATCTCTGGGAGAGACTTGGACAAGAGTATTGTGCATATCGTGCTTCTTCTGTGTTGATGCATGACCTAAGCGGACATCATAGCGACAGAGGAATTCGATAAATTGTGTTTCGAGTACGGCCTCGAAATCGATGAAGATGTGAGCATTGACGCGTATACTGTTTCTGTTGCATGTTAATTGCTTTGACCAGACCACGGAAGAAGTTGAGGAAGCTATTAGAAAGGGATTGCCGGCCGAACGTCCTGTATGCCCAAGTGTTACAACGAATTTCTACAGTACATCTGAATTATCCTCCTTTGACAGCAATTGAAGATCGAGGTCCCCGCGAACAGGTCTGCTTGCGTTCCTACCAGGCGTATCGCAGACTGATTGACTTTCATTCAGATATGATCTGCATTGTATAGAAGGCATCTCGCGGGCTCTCAGCACCTTCTTGGGGAAGAAGCCAGCTCCGCAATACAAATTCGTATACCCTCCAGGAGGAGAATCCAACCTGCTTACGGTCACCCTGCACCCTGACGTATGTCTGATTGATGAAAGCCTTCCTTGAAGTGACACTGAAGTATATCACAGACCGTCAAAATCCGACCCCTTTTCGCTGGTGCAATCCTTCGAAATGTCAAATTTACTCCTCGTTCATACGCCTCTTTTATCGACCTCCAAGACAAACTGCACCAAAACATCTGTCGAAGGAGACAACTAGTTTCCATTGGAACACACGATCTGGATACTTTGACACCACCTTTTCGATATGAAGCCCAGCCACCGAAGGACATCAAATTTATTCCTCTTAACAAAGACAAAGCATACACTGCTGAGGAATTGATGACTGTATACGAGGCGAGTAGAGCACGTCTTTGTGTGCTTGATTCCGCTGATGAATGATATAATAATAGTCTGAAAAACACCTCGCGAGATACTTGCATATCATTCGGGATTCACCAGTATACCCAATCATCTACGATGCCCAGGATCACGTCCTTTCGATGCCACCAATCATCAACTCGGAGCATAGCAAGATCACTTTAAACACTCGTAATGTCTTCATCGATGTTACTGCCATCGACCAAACGAAACTCGACATCGTCGTCAACATGGTGGCTACAATGTTCTCCGAATACTGCGAGGAACCATTCACGTAAGCCCACATGTTGAATGTTTATTCACTTTCCCTCACTTCACGTCTCCTAGGATCGAGCCCATCAGGGTCGTGTATCCGAACGGCCAAAGTCGCATTACACCCGATATTTCTGAACGTCGAACTGTCGCACACGCCTCCTACATCAATTCTTGTACTAAACTAAATCTCAGCACGCAAGAGACCTCGTCACTTCTCAAAAAAATGAGCCACCGCACAGAACTGTCATCTAGCAATCCCGATGAGATCATTGTCAACATCCCGGTTACTCGGCCTGATATTTTCCATGAATGCGATCTCATGGAGGACGCGGCAATTGCCTATGGGTTTAACAACCTCCCAGATGTTTTCCCGACCACAAGTACAGTCGCTCAACCGTTGGCAGTAAGTAAATTATCAGATGTCATTCGCCGAGAATGGGCGCTTGCAGGATGGGTCGAGGTCCTTTCCCTTATTCTGGTAAGCCAAGTCTTTCTCTTCGTGATTAAAAGTGCCGTTAAAAGGCTCACATTCAACGTCTCACTCAATTGAAGTGCTCGCACGAGGAAAACTTTGAATGGTTGAATCACGAGGACGATAATAACACTGCGATCAAAATAGCCAATCCCAAGTCGCTTGAATTCCAAGTGGTTCGAACAAGTCTGATCCCTGGTCTCCTGAAGACCATTCGAGAGAATCGCTCACACGCTCTTCTTTTTTTTTTTCGAGACTTCGGATGTTGCTTTCAAAGATGTTAAACGAGAGCGTCAAGCACGTAACGAACGACATGCCGGGGCAGTGTGGTGCAACAAGACCGCTGGATTCGAGGTTGTTCATGGTCTTCTTGACCGCGCCATGAAAATGCTTGAAGTACCACGCATTTCAAGCACCGACACTCAAGCTGCAACCGGTTATTACATGAAGGAAACAAGCGGTATGTTTATCTTCCAGAGTAAACTCCATGGAGGGAAGCGTGGTTAACCGGGCCACAAAAACATTCTAGACCCAATGTTCTTCCATGGACGCGCGGCAACAATCTATTATAGATCAGCCCCGGAAAAGCGAGGCAAATTCTCAGCGTTCAAACAAACGGTCCAGAGCGCAATGCATATCAACAATGATACCCCGATTGGAGTTCTAGGTGTTCTTCACCCTAGCGTTCTTGAGAAATTTGAGATCGGGTTCCCGTGTTCCGCATTAGAGCTTACACTGGAGCCATTCAAGAAGCAGATGCACAAGGTCTGGACCAATGACGAATAGAGTAGAGGTAGCTTTTTTAGGATGAATACAACCGGATATATCAAGGTGTAATGTATCGAAAACATGCATGGCACGGTGCAGCACCTGCACAATGAACAGCTGGTCTTGTTGGTGGGCTAAGGTGTAATGTATCGAAAACATGCATGGCACGGTGCAGCACCTGCACAAATGAACAGCTGGTCTTGTTGGTGGGTAATACATTAGGGGATGGCGATGACGGGAGTACTCTAGTATAAAGCTAGGCCACCTGAATTGCAAAACACAGTGGATTTGGAGAAATTGGAGAAGACGCAAAGGGAATAAAGTTAAGCTCGAGCTTGCCTTCTTGGCCCTTCTTCCTCGCCGCCTGTAAGCACTAAACCGACAAGAGTAAATCGGCACCAATTATTAAGTGGGGTAGTGAGATACGCACAAAGGGCAACAAAAGCGACGGCAATATACATCCAGTACTTTTGGATGAAGGTCTTTTCCGGTACGGGCTGTAAAGGCTCTCCAGTCGGAGCGATTGGCTGCGGCTTGCGAAGTTCGGGTCTGAGGGGAAGGGACAATCAGCGACTTGGCGAGACCGGGAAGTATGATTTCATACAATGGTGGCGCATGGGGTGATTTGAGGACAATCGTTGTATTGAGTCCTCGGACGTTTTCCGCGAAAGAGACAAATGGCGATAGGGGCGGCCGGTGTGATTTAGATCTGGATGCGGCGTTAGAACAGGAACCGTCAGGTGGGATTGGTGACACAAAATAGTCGATGGCGAAGGGTTTGGTGTCCTGAATATGGAGAACGAAGGTTTGGGAAGTCGCATGCGGCAGATGGCACTACGAAACGCCATAGGCTGGTGAGCAGAACCCCGAGTCAGGGAGAAGACGATGACATACGGCCTTGACTGATGTGAAGTCCCAGGAAGACTGTTGCTCGTCTCCCCGCTGGAGAGCTATCTGGTAGTAAAGGTTGTCCAAAGGACCTTCTAGGTCGCTGATGGCACCTGAGAACTGGAGCAGGTCGTCTGATAGGGCAGCGGCAGGGGTGAATGAGGCAGAACCGTCATCTGCGATGTGGATGGTGCCCTGTTCTGCATAGGGGAGCTGAGGGCGGGACACGTGATGGACACGGTGGTGGAGTCTGAAGACGGCGGGTTGGGCAGCGGCGAGGGCGCAGAGGGCGGCAGAAACGGCGAGGGAGAACTTCATTTCTGGTGCAGTCGCTGAGGCGCCGGTGTCGCGTCAGAGGACTGCTGAGATAAGCAGGTGGGATTGGCTGGTGGGCACGTGGTGGGCAGCGAATGGGCAGCGACTGGACCAATGGGCAGATCTCCGGGCTGTGATGTGGCGGGGCCGTGTGATTGGCTGGTAGTCTAAATAAGGAGCGTCTAGACCCGATTGGATGCCCAGAAAGACCAACTTGGGCCGAGACGGTCGCAAGACTGTCACTGCTTAGCTCTCTTATTTTCCAGATTCACAACATGTCGGGTCGAGACCGTCCTCTCCCTCATATATACCCCTTTGATCCAGCAACCGTTTCCTTCCCCTCTCCACCCACCTATGGCTACAAACTCCTTTCCCCACTCTATTCCAACTCCCCCGTTCTCGCCAAATAACCAGCAGCTTCCCTCGCAGGATGCAGAAAATCCCCTCAAGTCGACCATAAACCTCCTCGACACTCTCGTCGCATTCTACCAGCATGAGCGAATGTGGGTCTATCGCACGCGCGCCGTTCTTGAAGAGGCCTTCGACGCTTTCCCAGCAGTCACGCCCTCGGCTCCCATTCCAGATCGACCAGAGGATAACAACCCACTCCCTTCTCCGTCTGATTCGCCTGCATCATCGGCATCGGAATCATCCTCGCCTTCAGCCCTTGATTTGCGAAGTGTTGAAGAATCAACATCCCGCCATCCAGGGCTGCCGTCTTCCCGTTGGATGCGGCGCAAGCGGGGCTTCAAGCTAAGGCTCGAGGGGATTACAAAACCAAAGCGTCCCTCCAAGCCTTTGCGAAAAGATCAGCAGAATCAGGATGCCAAGGAACATATACTCCAGCTCTTTGAAAAAATGATGGAAGATCGAATGGAGAGCTGTCAGCGGGTGAATAAGCTTGTGCGGAACGCGAACCGCGCCTATCTGGCTAGCCGGTGATTGTTCGTCGGTGAGCGCGGCCATTCGCTGAGTCTAGGGAGTGCGCTGATAGCCCTGCAGCCTGCGTGATACCTGTAACACATACCAAATGTCGAGCCGTTACGCTATTGGCCTTCGATTCGTTCGATGTCCTGCCCTGTATCAGTATCATTAGAGATTCTCAGGGGAACATTTGGGCCAATCACATCACATTCCTTATTTGTTCGTTCTCCCCTTCGTCACATTACTATTTGCCATCGCTTGTACATAGTACTTATAGGATTTCCTCCTTCGTCACATTACTATTTGCCATCGCTTGTACATAGTACTTATAGGATATCCCTGTTATCTTTCTTTCTTTTGAATTGAATTAACTGTGCCTGTTTCTTCGTTTTTCTTTTGCTGAGTATGCTAGTGGCCGACTCGATCGCGCTTCGACTTGATTCCATTGGTTGTTGAAAGTGTGTTATCAAATACAACCAAACAAACTCATGGCAGGTCGCAGGCACTACGCCGGCACAACACACTCCAGTCATTCACTCAAGCTCACTCCACAGTTTTTCACTCCTTACTATCTCACCATCTGTACATTATCAGCCCACTAGTGGCTCCTGAGAATGTCACATCGCTATGTGCCTCTCCCCAGCCCTCGAAATGACAGTCGGGCACAACGTAATCAAGAAGAGGAGATGGCTGCAGCCTTTGATTACTCAGAGGACGAAGACGACGAGCAAAATTCCTCAGAAACACAACCATTGAATGTCCAGTCATCCTCCAGCCACGCGCGTACACCATCAACGCCTTCAGCGCCCCAGCAAACGCCACCCCAGTCTGCCCTAACAGCCCATCCAGCACCTTACGACTTTGAGAATGTCGATTACGATTACCCTCCTCCCGGCTCACCGCCTTCCCCTTCGTCAAGTGCTCTTCCTAACAACTACGGAAACTCTAATGGACACATACCTTCCTTCGATGCCATCCAGCCTCCACGTAAGAATTGGTTCCAGCGGACTGCGGCCGCCGTTCTGCCTCCTCGAGTAGCAGAGAGGGTAGGTCTTTCAGGTCAAAGATCATCAGGTCCAGTCGGCAGTGGATCCTCTAACGATGGTGTTTTTGCGAATGTCACGGCCAAACCAAGCGCTCCTACGCGAATCCAGGAAGGTTGGTTGGCAAGTCGTTCTATTTGACTGTATTTATCCTGAAAACCCTTCTTTAGGCGATAACACATACCTCGTTCCTGAAGATGCTGGAAATGACGCTCCACCATCTTACCAGACTGCTCAGGCCGATGCCGTTCCGCCGTACTGGGAGACCACCGTCCATGCGCCATTTTCTCCAGACTCTGCTGGTGAAATGATCATTGATTCCCTACCAACTGGCTCCGTCTTTTCGTTCTTATGGAATATGCTCGTTTCAGTATCGTTCCAATTTGTTGGCTTTTTGCTGACATACTTGCTTCATACAACACATGCTGCACGACTGGGATCTCGTGCAGGGCTTGGAATCACACTCATTCAATATGGTTTTGCTCTGAGAGGGAAGATTGATGAAGAAGGGACAGACCAGTGGCAGAATTGGCGCGATCCTTCCCGACCACCGACTTTCGCTACCGGGGCTGATGCCGATACGTGGTTCACTGAACACGGTGGCTTAAACGCCACAAAGACTTTCGCAACTCCTGCTGGACCTATGCCTGACGACCAGGCACTGTCGCCGTTCGCTGATGCCACAACAGAGTGGCTATCCTTCTTCTTGATGACTGTCGGTGAGTAATCAATAGTCTTCGCCTTCTCTACCGTCTTCGTTGATACCATCAATCACAAGGGTGGTTCATCTTGCTGACGTCGCTCCTTGGGTTTTGGCGCGTCAAACGATGGGAACGTGGCATTTTGGCCTCGCAAAGGGAATCAAATGCGGCTGCGCAATCGAGTACACCTCGTAATCTCGCAGTAGTTTCTTGGATCGAGCAAATGTTTGGGCTTCGGAGAGGGTCACGAGCGGACTTGTTTAGGACTGGCTTTGGTTTTGGTAGGAATCGCAATCAGGAAGAGGATGATGAAGCTCGGGAGGCCCTCAGGGCTGAAGAAGGTCAAGCGGTCATCGTACAGGAAACTCAACATCCACTACCACCGCTGGATCCTAATGATTCAGAGCGCAATCGTATGATTATACAGGCGATGAGGAACGAGTATCGATTACGCACAGAGCTAAGGAATGCGGGGTTGGTGTGAATATAATCTGAAGGATGGTTTCATATATCGTGGACCTTTTCATTGTCCTTTCATATTTTTCTGTGATCTTTGAACTGTCATACTCTTTATAGTTTCCTAATGTATTATTATTACATTTATAACATTTGGAGGGCAAGGTAATAAGCTACGCTCTTTATCATGCTTGAACTGAAGTCGAAAGGCTTGAATGTCATTTCCGAGAATTTTCCGGTGGCAAGTCGCAAAAGTGCCGGTTCCACGCGACCGAAGCCTACCGATTCGGGATGTCTCTAGCTATCCGCAAAGCCACTGTAGCTGACGCTGAGGCATTGTTTCGCGTATGTCTCCTCACAGCAGACGCAGGCAAATCAGCCGTTGGATTGTACGATCACCCAGAACTTCCGGGCTTGACATATGCTGTCCCTTACCTCACGCGTAAAGCGACTTGGGCGTACGTCTTGGAAGAAGAAGATATGAAAGAGGTGGTGGGATACGTTGTCGGCAGTCATGATACCCGCGAATACGAGCAAGACGTCATTCAGAACTGGTTCCCCGTTCATGCCGTCCGATATCTCTATGATACCCCTCTCAATAAACCGGATGCAAAGCCTGGAGACAAGTGGTATATTGATAGATACAACAGTCCGATCTCGTTTCGGGCTTCGGGTGCTAATATCGCGTTCTCTCCTGCGCATATCCATATCAACGTCTTGGATAAACATCAGAGGAAAGGTTGGGGCAGGAGATTGATTGCAAAAGCCGTCGAGCATTTGAAAGGAGCGGGGTTAGATGGTCTGTGGGTAGGGATCGACCCGAGGAACGATGAGGCCAAAAATTTTTACAAGAGGATTGGTTTCAAGGAGATCGAGGGCGCCCTGGACGTAAACCAGTTGGGATTAAAGTTTGCAGATTTTGATTGAAGAGTCATATTAAATAGGGGGTTCTGGGTGATAGGAAAATTTACGGAGGTTAGATGTATCGAACCCTTTGCTACCGAATGAGCATTAACGTATACGGTATACATACTTGGTGATTTGTGCCGTTGCTAGCGGTTGAAACTCGGTATTGTCTTATTCAAACCCTCAAGACAAGGGTTGCATTGCGACCGTGGCGTTTTATGTCGTCGTGTGTGTGTTGGCAAAAACACGCTGCAAAAAATTGTCTGTTGGTTTTCTGTCGATTGGGCTTGGAGAAATTTGACTTTATGGGCGTTTGTGTTTTTTTGTTTTCCTTTTCATGAGCATGAGGCAGGGGGAGCCTGATGTCACGGTCAAGCGAATAATCGTTTCGACGATCACTGATCTGATTGACCCTGAAATTATTCCTCTTTTGATTCTGTATATGCCCTCTTGGGAAAGCTTCGTTCAATATCTCAACAATTCCAAACAACACAAACTTCCGGTTGCTATGGTTTGAGTTGGCGCACACTTTCTTGCACGCGAGAAAAAGAGCTACTTGGTCAAAATGTTTCACTGAAAAAGGTCCTGGAAGCTGGAAGACACTGTGATCGGTTCAACCCCCATGCCATGTAGTACGTCTTAGATGGTCCGCAGTCGAACACCTGGTGCACCAGAATCAGAGTCAAAAATAGAACCCGTCGAAGACCATTCTCTTCAGGCATCAGGGATGCTGATTTTCAGGAATGTACATGTCGGTTCAAATCAAGTTCAAGTTCTTGCAATTTTCTGGCCCTGTTGTTCACTTCGCCAGGTCACCTCATTGATCGTCAAATCCCTCAATTCGTCCGCGACCCGGATTCTGGATTCTAACAAGTTAGCTGTGATTTCTTACGTCCTGGGCAAACATCACAGGCACTGTTTGCACTTTGAAAGCTGCTTTTGTCATTTTTACTATTCATGGGCATTCGGGTCAATAAGAACATGGCTTATGGCACAATAAGTGCTATAATAGCTGATTAGGATGTGTTCATATGAAGCTGTTGCCACACGCTGAAAGCGGGACCGCCACCAAGCGATTACGTCGATAGATCAGGCTAGGGGAAATTTGTCCAAGGGTCATTGAATTTGCACTCCACCGGATTGAGAGCCTGTTCCTCCGTCTAGGTGACCGGAGAGGGGTCAAGTGTACGAGCGTTGCACGATTTGTTTTGCGCCTTGGAGGTCTACAGCAATGTCTACGAGCTGCTGAGGCAGATCCTGGTCCAACGACATTGTTGGGGAATATTAATGTTCAACTAATAGCTTATACCTGTTTAAGCGCCTGAACACGAGCCCATCTTCATCCACCCACAGGAGTGGCCATTCAATGGTCAACCCTGCAAGAGACACCAATCCATTCTCGGAAGATGCTTATCCATATAACGAAGTCACCGTCTGTGTTATTCCTTCATTCTCGTCCTCTTTCCTCTCCCCTCTCTACTCTTAGAACTTTTACTCCAGCTCTTATTTCGTCGTTGCTAACCATGGGTCAATGGGACTTGGTTGTCGGTTCGTTTGTCTCTCGTATGTCCTACATTCCATCAAGTGTCTGACCTGTCTACGCATGATAGGTGTCCTTCTCCTCGGTATCTTTCGTGAGTCGCACTCAGTCACGATAGTTGAGTATCGTCTGACGGTGTGCCAGTCAACACCTATCTGTATGGTCTGGTTACCTACCAGTTCATTGTTTATTACACTTCAAGTGAATTCGCTTTCGTGGATCGGATGTGAATATTATTGACTCAGAATTTATCTCGTAGAGCTCAATGATCCAATGTGGATCCGGTAAGGATTAGTTCGCTCAAATGACCTTGCATTTATTAACAATGATACATCGTAGTGTTATCATCGGGATTCTGTTCTGTGTCGACACTCTTCATAGTGCTGTGTGAGTATCATTCTCCCCCTGTATGAATACACTTGTTGACAAGCATTACAGTGCGATCTACGGAGCTTGGGAGGCGTGGTATGAGCTACCGTTTAGTCATGAGTCGCCATGTTGATTCACGATCATCAGTGTTACGAACTTCACTAACCCGGAATTCTTCCTCAGTATGTTGCCCGTGGTCCGTATGCGAATTCTTCTAACACCGTTTTTAGACATCAGCTGGACGATTCCATTCACGGCCTGCGCAACGTCCGTCGCCGCTATCCTATCGCAAGGCTTCTTAGCTCACCGGTAAGTGTGGAATCCTGTTGGTCACTGGTTTCTGCTTCTGAGCTGTCCATGTACCAGTGTCTTGGTCTTGACTAAGAACAAGATTTTGGTTGGTGTCATTGGCCTTTTCAGCTTCATCGGTTTCTTTTTCGGCATGTACGCTGGCACCTATTCTGGCATTATCTCAGTGTAAGTGTTATACTTACCGTAAACGGAATGGTTCTGACGGTGGCTTTTCAGTGTTGCCAAGTTCGGCCCTCTTGCCCCCTATGTCATTTGCTGGCTGGGCTTCCAGACTGCGGCTGATATTCTCATCACCGCTTCATTGATCTGGACGCTCAAGAATGCACGAACTGGCTTCCACAAAACTGATACGGTTATCAACCGTCTCATCCGTGGCGCCGTGCAAACTGGGTTGTTCGTATCCATCTTTGCTATCGGTGATTTGTTCAGTTTCTTGTTTGCGCGCAACACCTACCTCTACGCCATGTTTGCCTATCCCATCGGTCGCATTTACACCAATGTGTGTTTGAGGTTTCCCTGAAATTGTGACTGATATTAAAACGCCTGCCTTAGACTTTACTCGATACCTTGAATGCTCGCAACAGGTTTAAACAACAGAAAACCGGTACCATGGATGTTGATTCTGAGGTGTGCATCGATACTGTGCTTGTGACGAATGGAACAGACAACCTTTTGTTGAGCAGGGTAACGCAACTGCATTCCGTATGACCGAACAATCTAATGTCCATGTCAAGCACGAGATCATCACCGACACCTCCGAAAGGTCCATGGAGGAGCGCGATGCCAAGTACAAGGCTGATGAAGTCTATCAATCAAATGGAACCATGATTTAATCTATTCACGAGCCTAGAGGTGGTAGAAAAGGAGTTTACCCTCAATTTCGAATACTTGTCATTCTAGTACATGTTTCTTCATTCAGGATTACATTCATTCGTTCTAATCCGACATTACTATGACGATAGTCATTTATTTTTTCCCCGATGAGCACTCCTCGCCGAGTGAGCTCGAGTGGCTGACGTGTTGAGTTGTTGGCTGATTACTATTCGAGGCAAGTGTTGGATTCTAGTCAATGTTCAATTTCTCCTTACATCTGGCGTGTCACCTATCTCCCAAATGCCACAGATGCCTCGTCATGAAGAGGATACTATCGACCCCTCGTCCTCAAGGTTTCGATCAGCGCCAGGTTCGGAAGGCTACTGGAACCGGTTTTCGTATTCTTCATACCAACACCCAGCTGAAATACCACGACCGAACAATGCTGCGGGCTCGGATCGGACTCGGATAACTCAATCTCGGGAGGACGACATCGAAGAAATGGAGGAATTACCCAGCAAGATTGTACAGAACAGAACCGACAGAATAATGCGACGAAGCGGTTACCTATCTGGTGTAAAGGAATGGTACGCAAGCATCAATCGAGACGCCGAGCAGAACTCCGCGACTGGTGAAAGGGAGAAGGCAAGGGCCTCACGCCCTGAGGGAGTTTACACACGACCAAAATACCTGGGCAGGGGAGATTCAATGTACTCCTTCAATTCTCTCGGATCAGATCTAGAACCAGACGAAAATTCGAACCAACCAAGCAGTACGAACAAGCAAGGAAACGCGGAGGACCTGAATGACCTCGAGAAGAACACGCTACGACAGCTGGACTATAAAACTCGACGCAAGCACATGATGCGAATCAAGATCGAGTATAATGTCACATGTAAGGATTTGCTGCTTTTCTTTCCGACATGGCGTACTAATCGTGAGTCTAAAGCTATGATCAACCGTCAAGACTTCCTCATCAAACTAGCTCGAGCGCTTATGACCTTTGGAGCGCCATCTCATCGCATTGAGTCTCAACTGATTGCTGCTGCGCGTATCCTGGAAGTCGAGGCCGAATTTATCCATTTTCCTGGAGTGATCATTTGTTCTTTTGGGGATCAGGAACTAGGAACATCCGAGACGCATTTCATCAAAAGTGGTGGCAGGCTTTCTCTAGGTGCTCTTCACAAGGTTCATCAAATCTATCGCGAGGTCGTACATGACGAGATCAGTGCAAAGAAGGCCATGGCTAGCCTCGACGCGCTACTAGAGGCTCCTCCCGTCTACTCCGTGCCCTTTCGATGCTTCCTGGCTTTTTGTCTCTCTGCTCTTATTTGTCCCCTCGCTTTTGGCGGCTCATTCGTGGACATGTGGATTGCAGGTGTGGCGGCGTTCGTTCTTTCAGTCCTTCAGCTTTGTGTCGCCACGAAGAGTGCTCTTTACACCAACGTTTTCGAGTTGCGTTCTCTTGTTTCAGTGTTTCGTCAGTATCACTGACATTTGTATAGGATCACTGTGGCCATTCTCGTTTCGTTTGCCGCCAGAGGTTTGAGTGCAATCAGGAGCCAGGTATTTTGCTACACGGCAATATCCTCTGCTGGCATTATTGGAATTCTCCCCGGCTATCTTATCTGTATGCCCAAAACACTTGATCGCAGAGCCGCTGACCGAAATCTTGCAGTGATTAGCTCGCTGGAGCTTGCTTCGAAGAATATTGTTTGTGGCAGCGTCAAGATGGTTTACGCTCTCATCTATACCTTGTTCCTGGTGCGGTGTTTCGATCATGAACGGCCTCAGACACTTCTTAATCTTGACCATCAGGGCTTCGGCCTTCAGATTGGCTCTGACTTCTACCTCTTGCTTGACCCTGCGTACCGTGCCCAACTAGAACAGGTGGCTTCGAGCATCAGCAATACAATCAGCCTTAGCGGGACGTGGGTTGCGGACAACAGTACAACGATTGCCGTGCCCTTGATTGGCACTTGGACATTCAACCACAACGTCTCTCCGACTCAATACGATATTATTGATGGCTGCTTTCGACCTAAACGATTTCCTTGGTTCCTTCAACCTTTCCCGATGTGGACATCTTTCCTGATCGTTCCTATGTTCTCCCTTTTGTCATCACTGGCAAATCTTCAACCTTTCCGTAGCAAGCAACTGGTGGTTATGGTCGTGATTTCATGCTGTTCCTACGCCTCAAACAAGATTGCCAACCATTACATTTTCAATCGATCGGATATCGTATCGGCTATCGGAGCTTTCACAGTCGGATTGCTCGGTAATATTTATTCTCGTAAAATGGGAGGTACTGCATTCACTTCAATGGTCACCGGCGTATTATTTTTGGTCCCAGTAAGAACCAGATTCACGACTCTTGTTCAGACTTCTGTGTCTCATTGACATGATGTCTTTAATTCAGTCTGGACTTTCATACGCCGGTGGGATTACTGCAAACGGAAATGGCATAGATATCGGAGGCGCGATGATTGCTGTTACAATTGGCATTACAGTCGGACTGTTCATGAGCCAAGCACTCGTATACACTTTTGGCAACCGAAAGAACGCTGCTGTATTCTCTTTCTGAATCTATTCCCCATGATTTCAGATACCCGGTTAGAGCGGATGTTGAGATCTAGAACATTACTGCGGGAGAATTTTCTATGCCGTCTATAGGTACTTTGTGTCCAACGAGCGTTCGGATGTTGTTAATGCCGTACCTAGCTGCAATGTCAACGAGTCTGATCCACGCTTATTGAACGCAGGCTCTTACCTGATCATGGTAGGGCGTTCCAAACTGAGACCCCAGCCGTGAACGCGGACACCTTTGGGGAAGCCCATGGGTTCGAGCATCTCCGGTCGGAACATCCCACTGTTACCAACCTCGACCCATTTGTTAAGCATAGGATGGAAGGCGAAAATTTCAAGTGATGGCTGTGAAGATGATTATTCAGTACTCGGAGCTGAAAACCTTCCTTACTGAGCCCCATACCTCGGTGTATGGATTGTAAGCCGGTTTAAACCTCACTTTGTCGATACCCATCTTTTTGAAGAAGACGCGCATGAACCCAATTAGGTCCGCCAATGTCAGTCCGCGATCGGCGACAACACCCTCGACTTGGTGAAACTCGGCCAGATGTGTGGCATCCATAGTTTCGTTCCGGAATACACGATCAATACTGAAGAGCTTCGCAGATCGGAAACCGTCGTCATTTTCAGCACCTAACGATGTCGTTGACCTAGCGCCATGAGTGAATTCTGCTTCACTACCCTCCACAGCCTCGCCACGACATTTGGCGGCGAGTTTATAAAGCATATGCGCCGAGGACGCCGTTGTATGAGTTCGAAGTAGCAGTTTACTTGATTCCTCGTGGGACCAAGGAGCACGATAACCGGTCGAGCCAAAGCCCCCGTGTTCATGCACAGTAGAGACGCGCTTATAGTACTCGGGCTCAGGAGGAAGGGCCTGTTTGGGGTCTGAATGCGCCCTACATGAGGGTCGTACTATCTGTGTATCAACGGTTCATTCACGTACCAGATAAGTAAAAGGTGTCCTGCAGATCTCGGGCAGGGTGTTGTTGTGGGACAAAAAGAGCGT